>VZRO01008037.1:219330-257417 GCA_013397915.1 Daphoenositta chrysoptera | reverse complement strand
CCCCGAGTTTGACGCTGTCCCCGGCCGCGGCCGCCGCTCCCGGCCCGTGTGTCCCCGCAGATCGTGCCGCCCAAGGAGTGGAAGCCGCGGCAGTGCTACGATGACATCGACGAGCTCGTCATCCCCGCGCCCATCCAGCAGGTGGTGACAGGGCAGTCCGGGCTCTTCACGCAGTACAACATCCAGAAGAAGGCCATGACGGTCCGCGAGTTCCGCAGGATCGCCAACAGTGACAAGTACGGCCGGGTCCCGGGCACACAGAGTTATGGGATGGTTTGGGTTGGGAGGGGCGTTAAAGATGGCCTGGTTCCCCACCCTGTCAGGGCCAAGGACTCTTTCCTCAAGAACAGGTTGCTCAGAACCCCTTTCAAGCAGGCCTTGAACACTTCTAGGGATGGGGCATCCACAGGGGCCAGGTCCTCCGTACGGCCTGGGATCAGCAGTGTGAGCATCATGCCCTGGGCAGATGAGGCTGCTTGTACAGCGGGCTGTGTGCGTGGGGACCTTTGTCACCTGGGCAGCAAGGTGATGTGTAATGGCAGCAGAACTTCTTGTTTGTGTTGTGGATTCCTGTCTGTCTGTCCCCAGTAGCTAGACCTTTGAAATATTTATTGAGTAGTGGAGAAAATAACGTTCGTGGTATAAAAAAGGAGATGAAGATCACTTGAAAAGGAGTTGGAGCAAAATAGCCTTTGCAGTAACTGCTTAGAAGTAACATTGGAATTGCCAGCTGCAGTCAGTCCATCAAAGCTTGTTTTATCTTTCAAAGCAGTACAGACCAGATATTTTAGAGTTCTGTTTAATAGAATAATTGGCTGGAAGTTACTGTTTTATTTTATATATGTAATTGTGTGGAATCTATGTATATAGACACACATTAAATAGATGTTAAGACTAAGTTTGATCCCACAGTGCTACACATAATCCAGTATATAGTTAGCAGGGAATGGGCATCAAGAGCAGGTATTTTACTGGTACACAGAGCATGTTTGACCATGGTGAGTCTGTGATGGTTTGCTAGTTTCACAGTGGCGGAAAACTTTAGGTTTGTTTGTTTTGTTTTCTAAGTTGTTCTTTGTATCATTTCTGGTTTTGACTGAGTTGTTGTTTCTAAGTAGCTATAGCTAGAAGGTGAAATTTTTCTGACCCCGGAAAAGTGCGCAAAGCAAAAATGAAAGTAAACTGAGAAACGGGAAAGTAATCTTCTTCCTGATACTTCCGTTCCCAAGCGTCACAGAAACAGAGCCAAGACTGCTCTCACTTCTCTTTCTGGCCATTTAGGGGTATCTGGCTGGTAACACACATTAGGTGCTTTTATTGTAGCTTTTCATTCTTCCAGTCGAGGAAAACGTCGGTTTAGACTTTTCAAATATCAAACTGCAAAGTCTTTAGTACCTTTCTTGGTTTTTTCAGGTACTGCACACCCCGGTACACGGACTTTGAAGACCTTGAACGAAAATACTGGAAGAACCTTACATTCAATGCCCCCATCTACGGGGCTGATGTTAACGGCACGCTCTACGACAAGGTAAGGAAACTGTTCTGGTTTTCAGGTAACAGTTATCCTGGTATATTGCATTCCATAAATACTAATGTGGCATTTGACTCTTCTCTTTTGGAGAGAGTTAATGATAGTCTTAGCATAGTTCCAGCTTCTGGAGTAGGCAGCTGACAGAGGTAGCATTTTAAGGGACCTTTGCTAGCACTTCAGTGCATTGTAGTTTAGTTTAGGAAAGCAAAAACCATTATTGCCCAAGCGTTCTTTTGTCCTGAAAGGCATGTGAGAGTTGGAAGTGTTAATCAGTGGATACACGCAACTTTGGTATCCACTGGTGTGTGTATTTTTGTGAGACAGCTCTGTAGCCGTTAGGTGGTAGGATAACTGTCCAAAGACAGTTTGTATTCTGCTTGCTTGTCTCCCAAATTACCATGATTTACTCTTTTAAAAGATGTTTGGAATGAAAAGTGGTTTTGTAAAAGAGGGTTTAGACATCAGCTCAAGCTCAATCAATGTCAGCTATTGTTCTCTGCTCTGTTAAGTCTGTAGCTTCATGATTATTTCTCTTTTGTAATCATTATGTTGACTGGTAACTTTTTTCCCCTCCTTAAAGGCCAGTAAGCAATCACTATGAAAGCTACACCATGCAGAGCGTTGGGTTTAGGTGAACTAGCTCGCAGCTTGAGCTGTGTAATTCTGTGATGTGCTGTTTCACAAGTGTCTGTTAGCTTTTGCAAGCTGTCATCTCAACTGTGTGGTTTTGTTCTTTGTAATCCTTGTTTGACGTGAGGCTTGTGTTTTACAGCACGTAGATGCATGGAATATTGGCAGATTGAACACAATCCTGGATATTGTGGAGAATGAAAGTGGCATAACCATTGAAGGAGTGAATACTCCTTACCTATATTTTGGCATGTGGAAAACTTCTTTTGCTTGGCACACCGAGGACATGGATCTCTACAGTATTAATTACTTGCATTTTGGGGAACCCAAGTCATGGTAAGATTTTCTAAGGAATCTTCTAGACGTAGAAAAGGAACACCATAAAATATTGGAGTCAAAGTCAGGAAGCTAAGAGTTGACTAAAATAACTACCATTTCTCCAGTCTTGCATTGTAGTTCTATCTGATACCAAGAACACTAGAAATCTGTAGGAACTGCAAAGTAGTGTCTGTCCTCAGTAGAATTTGTTTGGTTACTTTCTAGAAGGGTCTGTTTGCTGTCCTGATGTAGAGAGTTCTTCTGAATTACAGTATAGTGTGGATCCTCTCTGCAGTGGTAGGGCCAAAACTTGGCAAACTTGCTTATCGTTTCCTGAGGCTCTAAAATAACCATACAGAGGTATGGTCACACAGGCACTGGGGGAACAGGCAGTTTTTAACAGACTTTGAATTGTAGGTGTTTATCATATGGATGTCACTGAGTGGTTTGTCCAGTGTCTGAGCTTTCTTGATTCTTTTTAGGGAAGGCTCCTGAATTTCTCTGTAGCATGGCTTGCATTTTAAGAGTGAATCATGCCCTTCTGTTCACAAATTAATTTCTTGAGCAACTTCAACAATTGTTTCCACGGCACTTTTTTTGGAAACTAGTATTTTTGGCTGCCTTTTAATACAACTTTGAAGAAAAAAATAATAGCTAGCACAATGTGACCCATGAACAACTCCATGCAGTGGCAGTAACAGGCAAACATGAAACAGAATAGTTGAGTCTGTTGAACTGTTTGGCCATTGCTTCTTCCACAGCAGTACTTGGAAGAAGTGAGCTTTGCTGGTATCTTTGATTAATTTAGCAAGGAATCCATCCAAAGTGAAAGCGAACTGAGTAGGTTGATTTATTTTTTGTAGTCAAACCAAGCAGGAGTCTTGTGGCACCCATAAAAAGGTGTGTACAGAGAGAGACATAGCCCTAAAGAGCACTCCATGAGCTGTGCATGTGTTAAGGATGTCGCATCTGACTCAGTCCCATCTCGGTCTGAGCAGCTGAAAGAGGTGATTCCATTTTCTCTCTTGCCCTGTGTTCCTCCTTGCACTGAGTATACTGAGATTGCACAGCTGTGAACTGAGACAGTTCAGGAAGTGCTCTTCCCTTTCTCGTTGCAATTCATGTTTTGCTGCACACATCTGCTAATTATGTACATCAAGACTTTTTACTTCCTTGATTACTTGAGCAAAGGTAAGTTGTTGAAAGAAATGGTCAGCTTTTGGGTGTTGGTTTTTCTTGGGATAGAAAGGTAAAAGTCCTCAATGAAGATTTTTAGCTTTATATCAAACTTTGAAAGAGACAAATGTAGAGATAGAGGAGTTTTTTTTTTAAAGTAATTTACACCTTGATGACTGATGATGATTTGCAGCCAAACTTGGAGGTTTTGTTGTTGTCACTTGAATTTAACAGACTTGTTCTTACAACTGCAGGTACTCTATCCCTCCAGAGCATGGGAAGAGGCTGGAGAGACTTGCAAAAGGTAATCAGGCAGTTCATGTCCTGCCTTTTTCTAAAGATGGGATGGACAGCTGCAGTGGGTTTCAGCTCTTTTAGAGGACACAGGCTGGCGTGACTGAACTGATAATTTGCCTTTTAGAATATAGATTACATTACTTCTGAATGTTTGCTTATAGGATACACACAAGAGTAATGTCACACTACAAATAATGAACTTGTGGTCTGTCTAACCTTTAATGAGAAAATCCTTAACTATTGATTATTAAAACTGGAAGGTTATGGCCAAGGGAGGATCCTTCTATTTGAGGTCTTTCTTATGTTCTTTCAAACGGGCAGCTGTTAAAAGATAAATCTTGGGGAGTTGTCATTTTTTTTTCTGCATGCAAACTAGCACACTCCAAATAAGGTAGTCCATACTTGGAGGGAAAAGCTGTCAAAACAGTAATTTTTCATTAAAATTGATGAAAAATAAATGTAGTTTGAGCACAATGGTGTAACATCTCTCTTGTCTTTATTTTAAACAGGTTTTTTCCCAGGAAGTGCCCAAAGCTGTGAAGCATTTCTCCGTCACAAGATGACTCTCATCTCTCCATCAATTCTGAAGAAATACGGAATTCCATTTGATAAGGTGTAGAAAAGTAATCGTGGTTATAACAGCTTGATCAAGAGCTTCCAGCAGCCGTGTCTTGTTTCTGACAGCAGCCAGTAGCAGATGCTTAGAGAGGAAAATAGAAACAGGCAGGGTATAAGGCAGTCCTTCCTACTGTACTTTCATTTATCTGGCAGTTGGGGCCTGAAGGAGTTTGAGACAGAAAAATCTGTCAAGGGCTCCTATAAACAAAAGCTTGGTTTTCTGTGATTTTTTTTTTAATTTTTAATTTAAAACTAAATGTTACCTCCTGTGTTAGATTCACTTCACTGTTTAGATGTGTATTCAGTGAAATGAAATAGTTCTTTTTTTGTTTCAAACTTGCCCCTGCTAATTTTGTTTGTTGCAATCTGCTTCCTCAACAGAAAACAAGGGTTGTTCCCTGTTAATTTTTTAATTACGTTAGTAACTTTATAGGCTTCCTCACTTTCTCAGGTAATGACCTGTCATTCCCCCTCCCACACAGAAATACTAAAGATCTAGTCTTTGAGTTCTTATTCAGAAATACTGTCTCATCTGCCTGAGCAGCTGAAGGGTTTTGTTGTCATAAACCTTTACAGTGGGGAAATGTTGAAGAGCAGCAGTGGAAGGCTGACTGAGACTTGTACTCTAATATGAACAGCAAAAGAAAAGAGGAATAAATTTCCCAGTTCTGTATGGATAGAAATTTCCTAGACCTTAGATACTGTTCAGCCAAACCTGAAGCTGATACGGATAAGTATCTTTATGAACTTCCTAAAGCTGGTCACAAAGTATTTTGTATGTATAACCATTTCTGTGGTACTTTGACCAGTTGTGTTGCCTTTTAGTAAAAAAATTGTTGAGCGTGGCTTTTCAGTGAACAGGTATTTAACATAAGTGCAAAATAGTGAAGGTCAGTATCAAGTCTATCCATTGCAGCAGGAGCTCCAGCCACTATCTGTGAGCAGGGTTTTTGGATGTGCTGCACAGAGGGGTACAGGAGCTCCTTTAAATCATATTCACCAGGTACATTTTTAAGTTCTGAATAACACTGTGATGTCTCAATTGTCTTCTAGGTGACGCAGGAGGCTGGAGAGTTCATGATAACCTTTCCTTATAGCTATCATGCTGGCTTTAACCACGGCTTTAACTGTGCTGAATCCACCAACTTTGCCACTCTTCGCTGGATCGAGTACGGGAAGCAGTCGGTGCTGGTGAGTGGTCTGTTGCCATCATTAAGCCCCACTGTTTGTTCTAAGGGAGTTGTTTCAGGGCTTTTAACACGTGATGTTTGCTTTCTCATAAAGTAGCAACATTCAAGCAAAGTCCTGCTTCATGCCCTTGTGTCAACCATGGATAGCATGCAACATATAACTTTGTAACTTTTTTGCAACTTTGTGCAGCTCAAGTGAGGCTTCAAAGAAAAGCAGGGGACTAGTTCTCTCTCCAGAGATGAAAGAATAATCTTGGCGGGCAGAGCTCATCAGTATTTTAGCCATTATTTATTGACTGTTTAGCCTGGAATATGACTTTGGTAACTTAAATGACTTATCAAAATAAGTATCTTGGCTGAAGGTCAAGACTGAATAGTGTTATATCTCTGTAGAGGTGCCTTACGAACAAGGGTTATGTTTTCAGAAGCTACACTGAAATGAATGCTTTGAAGCACTAGTTGTAACCATGCCAGGATAAGGGGAATTTCTACTGCTCTGGGTAGGCCCAGAGTTTGTGTGGCTCTGATTCCTTCATTATAGTCTCTGGTTTTGCTGCCTGCTTCTTTATGAGCTCATTTTAAAAGTCAGCTTCTACCAGCAACTCTGTAGACTGGTGAGCTTTCTTTCCTAGTTGTGATAACATCTGGTTTTCTGTTTCATGGTTTTTGCTGGCTTTTCTACCATTTTTAGTAACCTAATATATACCCTTTTGATTTCCTGGGAAAGAGTCCTGAGAGTTCTGAGGCTCAATTACGTGTGAGTGTGGGATTTTGTTCCTTTAACTCCTGAAATCGAAGTGCTAGAGAAATGCAGAGTAGAATTGTGGAGTATTTGGCCTTACTTTAATACTTTGTGTGACTTCAGTGCTCATGTAGGAAGGACATGGTGAAGATCTCCATGGATGTGTTTGTGAGGAAGTACCAGCCAGATCGCTACAAGCTTTGGAAAGCTGGGAAGGACGTGACTGTCATTGACCATGCTCTTCCAACCCCAGAGGCAGCAGAGTTCCTTAAAGGGGATCTCATGCAAAAAGTCAAGAATGGAAAACAGTGTGCTGAGGAGATGGAAACAGAAGAGATGTGTAAAGAGGAGGTGGATGGGGATGAGACAAAAAGGTACTGCTTTATATAGTCCTCTGTTTTTCTATTGGATTTATTAGAATTTGAACCCAGTTGTAATTAACTGCTTAATGATAGAACAACAGTCAGAGTTAGCAATAATCTTTTTCCCTGGGAACAGGGTTTACTCTTAATATTTTTTACTATTAAAGCCCACATTAATAGCTAGTCTGTGGTAAGTAGGAAATACACCAGCTTGGAAGGTAGTTTTTCCATCTTGGGATAGACCACCAAAGCCTGGATTGGCACTGTGTACCCTGCACTGAGAGGCAGAAGAAAAAGGGTTTGTATTGAGATCATGAGACAGTACTTGCTAGCAAATTCTGGTACAATCAGTGCTGCAAACTGTAGCATTGGTGTGCAGTTCCTGGTTGCTGAAGGTCAACAGGCTAATCATCTTACATTTTGCAGTTAAATCTTTCTCAATCAGTGCCAGCTACTGTTCCTAAAGCTGTCTTTGGTGGTGGATTTTTTTGTTGTTGGTCTGGTTTGTTTGGGGTTTTGTTTGGAGGGGTTTTTTTTGTTTAAGGTAAAGAATGCCTGGCTAGAGTATAGCTGCCTAATACATGATTAACATTCTGGGAAGTCATCTCTAAGGATTACTGACTTTTGCTCTGTAAAGGCAAAGAAAATACTTCAGAATAATTTGGAAACTATCTGGCTTTCCAGATGCTGTCTCATAAAACACTGATCCAAACCAGACTGTATTTTATGCATTCACACAGAAATTCAACACATTTACACGTTTGCTAACCTGACATAGGGTTTTGTCTTCTGCAGCATCCCCAAGCACCGCATTGGAACAAAAAGGCACAGGGTCTGCCTGGAAGTGCCTCAGGAGGTGAGTGAGAGTGAGGCCTTCCCGAAGGAGGAGCTGAGCTCCACACAGTATGAAGCGGACATGGCAGAGCCTCGTGAGAGGCCTTCGAGTGAACTTGTGCAGGAAGGTGAACAAAAGCTCAAACTTCCAGGTAACTGTGTGCCAGGCTTGTCTGGGGCACTCTTTCACATGATGCTAGTTGGTAGGATGCTTCTGTGTCCAAAAAAGCAGGCACTAGTTTGTCAGAGCCATTGCTAGCACCTCAGAAATTTACTGTTATAAGACTTGAAATATGACTATTTTCTAGTTTTTGATTTTTACTTCTTTTATTTTGCCTGCCTGCATACAGAAATATATGGGATATATGCTCTCTGTTGAGCAATGTGACCTGTTTAGAGGAATTGCTTAGTAAAATATATGCACACTTCCTGGTACTGTGGGTCTGGTATGCTTTATAGGTGTGTTACTTGTAATTTTATAATAAGTAGGCTGGAGAAAATTGTGGCTTGTAATGGGTGAGTTATCCTTGCTATTAGGGGAGGAGCAAGGGACCTATGGAACAACACAAGAACAGGGAAACCATTATGTGATGCCCCCTCTTGTATTTCATTTGCCAGCCCTTTGCAACTTGTATTTAATAATCTTCTGTTGGTTTATGGGTTTGGTTTTTTTTTTCTATTAAGTCTCCCATGAACGTTTGTAACCTCTTACCCACAGCAACATGTGGCCAGGAGTTGGGCTGTTTAAAGTACATACATGTCTGTATAAAGGATCGTCTGTGTTTGTTTATTTTGAACTCACTGTCTGCTGGTTTTGTTTGATATACCCTAGTTCTTGTGATGGGAGAGGCTATGAGCAGATGCTTTTATTCTCTCTCTCACTAAGCCATGTATGACTCTATAGGTGTTTGAATTAGTCATCTACTCTTTATATGATGTACTGTTGCTTTTTTGTGTGTGGTAGTTTGCTTTTCTGTTTGGCTTTGTGCAAATAGTTGCACAAATGTTCTCTTTCTGTCCAGACTTCAGAAAAAGTCAGTATATCCCTTCTTCCAGATCGTGTGGACTCAGCCAAATTTGAAGAATTGAAAACGGTGAAGCTTGAGGAGGAAGAAGAGCAAGAAGCAGCTGCACTGGATCTCTCCATTTCACATGCTTCGAGTTCCACTTCAGTGTTGCCAGCTTCAAAGCAGAGTGCAACATCCAGTGTTCAGTCCAGCTCTCCTGCCTATTCTTCAGACTCTGAATCGTCTGATCTGTTGGCAAAACGAACTCTCCCAGGGCCAGCCGGGGTGTTCACGGTCCACAGCTACGCTAAAGGGGATGCCAGCGGATCCGACAATGAACAGACTTCAGGGAAGAAAGCCAGTGCCACCTCCAGTGTCAATGAGCAAGAACTGACAGAGGTATGAATGGCAAAAGAACTGAAGGCTGGAGGGCTGTAATTCCATGGTCAGGGATTTGCTGTGACAAAACTTCCTATCTGTGCAGATGACAATTTTGTCCCACTGGTGTTTGCATAGCAGGTTGCACCTCTGGGTTTTGCTAAACACACAAGAATTTAGAGGAAAGCCTTATACACTTAGCCCTTCTACAAAGCAAGGAGATCACCTGTTTTGAGAACTTCTCTAAACTTATTTAAGTGCTGTAATGAAAAGGGCAGCTTGGTGGTTTTGGCATGGTAGTATTACGGGATGATTGAGGTCCTTTTGTACTAAGAGACACCTGTTTGTACCTAAAATGAATCTAGTTTGTTCCAGCTTTTATTACAAGCACAGTGATGTGATGAGGGGTTTTTAATATAAAGTTGCATACATGGGTACATTTCTGTGCCCTTTTAAAAGAGAAGAAAGGATGCAACAAAAATATTGGTTGGGAGAATGTAAATCTGAGTGTTTAAAAGCTGCCAATGAGTGTTTTATTAAACAACCTAAGAGAAGAGTTAAAATCTTATCTGGTAGTGTCTTTCCAATATTTTGTTTTCCTCTTTAAATCTGTGTTTAGGGAATGGGAGGCCAGTAATGATTGTGTCCTAAGAAGTCAAGAATTACACAAAAGGAAAAGCAGATTAGTCTATCTGTTGATAATTAAGCTGAAACTGAGACTTGTCATGGCTATTTAAACTAAAGACATTCTGTTGCAGATACTGATGTATCTATTGCATGCTCTATACAGGGAAAAGGTGAATTTTTGAATGGGTGTGGATTGTTTTCCCTAGTGGGGTATGTTTTGAAATAAATTTTCCGTTAGGTGGTGACTGGCACTGCTAATTTCTCTTTCAATATTTCTTAGAAATCTTGTGTCCCACTCTGTATAAGAGATCAGAGGTAACGATTATTGTGCTCTCTTGTGGCTTCTTTTATGAAAAGAAGATATTTAAACTTATTTTAGATGCATTTAATCCAAGATTTACTTCTGCTTTCAAAATAAGAAGCTTTTTTTAGAATCTGTTATTATCTAGTGAGAGACTTCCTGGGCTGTTAAAATCATAACCTTTATTGCTCTGCTTGTCAGGTTAGTAGTAATTTTGTCAGTGTGTCACTTGTTTTTGTATGAGGTTAAGGGAAGAGGAAGTAGCTGTTGTTGCAATCTCCTTCTTCCAGTCTGTCTGGTAAGACATCAAGGCAAGTAATAAGCAGAAAGGATGAAAGTGTCCTTCGTTTAAAATAACCTTTTTAGTTCAAGATGTCTATGAGCTCTATTTTTTCTAGTTTATTTTACTGATTTTTTTTTACTTTTAAATTTGGAGTATTTTAAGTGACACACAAACTGTGGCTTCTCCAGAATTCATGAGACTTCTTATCATGGCACTTTTAAATTGAACTATCCAACTTGTCCTTCCTTGTTTCTGTCTTTTACACGATTCTTTAAATAAACAGACTTGCATGAAAAGCTACACTGGGACCTGTTAAAAGTATCCATTCTACTGACTCAACAGAGCTAGTACAGCTCTGTCTGGTTTTTCATAGCAAAAGTGCTCTGAGCACTTTGAAAAAGAGTTTAGAGCTGAAGTTACTTTGTTGGAAATAAAACTGGGGAAGCATGTGTGCATTTTGAAGAAGTTTCTGTAAGTTCAAAGTAAATTCCTTCCAAAATAATGTCAAAAGGGCATGTGCTAACTGAGAGCTGAATTGCTTCTCCTGGTCCAGGTGGGAAAGGAAAGCTCAGTGAAGGAGAGTAAGAAGTCCAAGGGTCGTCGCCAGCCGTTGAGCAAACTCCCACGCCATCACCCACTCCTGGTGAAAGACTGCATCAGTGATGATGGTAAGTAAAGCCTTATGCTCTGGGAAACTGGAGAGAGGGTCTCAGCTTCTCTGGACAGTGTGGGATATTCTAGTTAGTAACTGGTGATAAACAGGAGTCAGCAAGTGACACCTCTGCCTCCTAGACAAGGTGCTTATCTCATTGTTATCATTAAAATTTTCTCTCAAACGGTGTCATCTTTGTTTCCTGTACTTTTCTTTGGAAAGGAGAATTAAACCAGTACCAGAGACTGTTGCCTAACTGCATCGGCCTTAGAGCATTCCAGTCACTGATGTAAATATTCATGATTTAAAAAAAACCCCTAATGCCAGATTCTTTGGTTGACAGCTTAATTTTGATGTTGATGTAATTTGGAGCTGGTTCTGTTCTCACACTAAGCCTATCTTGTGTCTGCACTGTTACTTGATTAGTAGAAGCCTCTTAAAAAGGAGACTGAGTTACTGGCTTCCATCACCCTTCTGTCAGTTGGCTTTCTGGCAGTCTTTCTTTTATCTCCATTCATAGCTTCTTGCCTTATTTAGTTTCATTTACAAGAAGAGCATCTATAAAAGGACACATATTCACTGAGTGAATTCTCTCTTATCACAGAGGCATCAGAGCAGCTAACTCCTGAAGAAGAGGCTGAGGAGACAGAAGCATGGGCCAAGCCACTGAGCCAGCTGTGGCAGAACCGGCCACCAAACTTTGAGGCTGAAAAAGAATACAATCGCACCATGGCCCAGCAGCCCCCATACTGTGCTGTTTGTATGCTCTTCCAGGCTTATCAGGTATGAAACCAAGACTGTTCATGCTGTCACAGAGATAACAGAGTAGGTGCTGCTGTGATACATAGTTTTAGTATGAGGGTTTGCATGTTGCCAGTTAACAAAAGCTGTATCAATGTTGCAGTCTTCCCAAGGAATTGTTCCAGGAGATCACAAGTGGGTGAACATCCTCACACCTGTGGGGGATGCCTGTGGGTCCCGGGGGCTCACTCAGCTGTTCAGCAGAAGCTTTTGTGTTTTGTGGCTTTTGCTCAGACCACAGAATGGAGCTTAAATGTTGCTGGAGCTGACTATAAAATCCCGTTTCTCTTTCCAGACTGACTCCTTCACTTCTAAAATGTTTCTTAAAAAGCACTTTATGTCCTCTCATAGCACGTGGTCTTTGAGGAGCTGGCAAGGAAGAAAACCTTTTACTTAAAAGGATTTAGAGCTGTGTTAGTAGATGGTATCAATTGAAAGCTGTCTTGTCTTAGAGTGTATGCATGACAGTAGTATGGGATGGGGTGTGGAACTCTGTCACATTGACTAAATGTGCAGGCAGGAGTCCCACACTGAATTTTTTGATATACCTAAGATAAATAATTTTAAGGTAGCTTGAACAGTTGTCTGCATGTTTGACCTGCAACTTTGAGATAGCTTGGCCCTTACCATACGCTAAGCATATTTGATTCATTTGTAATCACTATATCATTGTGGTGGCACTAGAAACATGTTCACCACAGTTTTGGAAATAAAGACCTCACATTTTTGTTGAAGGTTTGTATTTCATATAGTTCCTGATTTTCATGAAAACCATACACCATAGTTTCTGTTCAATCTTGCTATTTCTGTCCGAGAGTAAGTTCTTAGGAATGGAAATTCTGCTTAGGAACTGTGTGGTACATGAGGATTTCACTAGTGCTGAAGGTATAAAGTTAATGATTTGAAGACAGTTGAAGTTCTCTGAACTTCTTTTTTGTAAGAAAACTCTTAGCTGCAAGTTTTCAAAATCTATCTACACCAGGCAGTGGAGCAGAAACTCTTCCAAGATTTGAGCTGTGGTTAGAGTCGTTGTTCCAACTTCAGAAAGTCCTTAGCAAGTCTGGAAACTCACTTCAGTTACCCGTTCAAATAAAAAGTTGGCACAAGATGCCAGACAAATATGCACTTTTCCTTTGGGAAGAAGAGTGTCTGCTGCTCGGGGGGGAAAAAGTCATATTTTCTTCAACTTTGTTATAGATTTTCCTCAGTTGTTTTGTCTTTTGCTTGACATTCAATTTAAGTTTAAATCAGTAAGTTTTACAGAATTGGACTAAACAAAACTTGTTGAAAACATGTCCATTTCCTTCCACCTGTGAGTATTACCTGGACTGTTTTTTCCCTAGCTTTTGATGTGCTGTAGGAGGGATAGTGCAAATTCATTCTGCTACTGCAATTTCTGCTGATAGGAATTTTAAAAGATGAGGCAAGCTACTTCTGTGGTATCCTAAGAGGTACAAGATGGTTTAAACATTTTTTCAAAGAGAAAGATTAAATTCTGTTTAGGTGTTCAGAAGAATCGCTTGAATGGAAATATACCTCTGTAAACTTTGTATGTCTTAGCAGTTTGATTTGGCATTGGTTTAGAAGAATAAATTACAAAACATTAGCCTGAAAGTCTCCTGAGCTTTATATGGGAAACTGCATTTTTAGTTTGTTTATTTTCCAGGAACAAATTAATTTTAAAGCCCATTAGACTTGTTCAGAACTACACTGGGAAAAAATAATGGGGGTTGTAGTAGGTATCTATTAATTTGTTGGTAATCCTTTCATATTGAGGTAAGGTAAGTGTACACTGATGGATAGCAGTGTTATGATCCTCTGTAGTATAGGGGGAAGATGCAGAAGAGGTGTTGCCTGTAGAGCATGAGGTGGGCTTGGTGATTCCATGTCTTCTTTTAGAAGACATGCAGCTTGATGTGTATCTTGTTGCTCATTAGAGGGATGCAATTCAGGCTTTCCATTTAGTATTCGAGTAGAAAATAATTGCATTCTGAAGCCACAGCAACTGAGGATTTTATAAATATAACTATAAATAGTTAAAAACATAACTATATTTTCACCTAACCTACCAACTCTATACTCCTTTAGCACCTTCCTTCTTTCTTTAAACTGGATATATGTATGAAATAATGTGTGAGTAAAGATGCTGCGAGACCATTTTGTAAAATTTAAATTCTGTGTCCATCCCTCACAGGCAGAATGTGAAGGCAGCAGTCAAAACTCTGGAGTACCTCCAGCTGCTGCAGATGGAAAGATCCGAACAAAACCCCTGATTCCTGAAATGTGCTTCACTGCAACTGGCTGCAGCACTGACCTCAATCTTTCAACTCCCTACCTGGAGGAAGATGGAACCAGTGTACTCATCACCTGCAAGAACTGCCGTGTCTGTGTTCATGCGAGTGAGTGCATCCAGATGTTACCCTCAGCTCTGGTGTTCTCCTTACTGAGTCTGTACATCATAGCAGGCCTCTGCCAGTTGATTTAATGTACAAATAGACCAAGTTCAGCCCTTAACAGAGGAATATATACTTGGGTGCTGCCCTGTGGAGTAGGCAGTTGGCTGCATGGATGGCTTCAAATACACAGGATCATCTGGGGCTCATTGATTTTAATTCCTCCTTTACTTCTGGGCCCAAGGGGGATGGGTTTGAGTTTAAATAAGCTCTTAAGTGAGACGTGTCTGTTCTAGGTTGTTATGGTGTCTCCCCTGACAAGGCCACTGAAGACTGGATGTGCTCCCGGTGTACAGAAAATGCCTTAGAAGAGGTAAAGTTTTTCACAGATGGAGTCTGGTGCATCTGGGAACTTGGCTGTAAAGTTAATTCCTACAGTGTTGTGGGTGTAGGGTTTTCTTAATTATCCTGTGGAAAGGACACAATTTAGAGAATGTTTAGGAGCCAGTCTCCTGTATTTTGGTACTTTTAGACCATAATGATATCCTTTTAACTGATGCAAAGCTGCAGACCTCATTTGAGTCAGAGGGAAGATGTTCTGCATGACTGTGGGAACAGCTCCATTGTCTGTCTGAATTTATGGTAGCTACTATTACTAAGCCAGAAAGTAACTTGTGTTAATAACTAGGCAGGTATGCACATGTGAAGAAAGCAAGAAGAATGGGATTCCCTCAAACAGCTGTACAGACTCTCGGTCAGTAGAATGGGTCAGCCTTTCAATTATTATTTCCTCATGTTTGTTCCAGATCCTTTTACACATCCCCGAAGGATATAGGGTATTGCAGGTGTAAAAGGAACCCATAACAAAAAAGCTGATCCTGCAGTGGTAGATCTGCTTGCTTTTAACAGACTTGGAGTCTGTATTTGTTGCCCTAAGAGCAGCAGCTTTTGAGAGCTGAAGGGCTGATCTGTACAAGGTAGTTAGCTCTCTTCTGATAGCAAAATGGTTTTCTTCCTCTGGATGTGCATTTTGAGGTGGAAATTCTGCAGCAAGTGTGCTGCACTGAACTTCACTTTTCCTGCTAATGCTTTCTTCTTTACTCCAGGACTGCTGTTTGTGTTCATTACGAGGAGGAGCGCTGCAGAGAGCCAATGATGACAAGTGAGTGTTCCAGATTTTTTTGATTTTAAAGGAGAGGCTCAATTCCTAAGTATCTGAGGGTAAGCTGGTAAACCGTCTGCATTTGGTGTAACAGAGTGACCAACAACACCCTTCCCACTTTGTGTGTTCATTGTCTTCTCATGGAGCAATGCTTATCTCTTTAGGTAGTGCCTGGTTCTCAGTCTGTTGATAGCAGCTGTTAATTGCTTTGCATTTGGTAGTGCAGAGTTGTAATGTACAGAGGTATAACCTACCACAAAAAAAAAGTTTCCAAATGAACTAACATCTCTCAGTACCTTCTCTACAGAGGATTTTGATTTTTCCATTTAATTTGTGGTTACAGTGATGACAAAGGGCAACCATAGTTTTAAGTAGCACAACATTGAAATTCAAGGTACCTCTACAGCAAAATGTGCATACAACTGCCTGTCCTGTCTCCTTTGGGTGTGGTGGATCACCTAAAGTTATTTGATGCAAAATAGCAGTGGGGCAGACTTGTAGCACCATGAAATAACTTGAACTTGGCCAGACAGCTTTTTATCATGCAGGAGTCACTAAATTGCTGTCCTGTTAAGCCTATTAGTAGTAGGTTTTAAGTATGAAGAAGTCTTGGGTTTGCCCTACATGTGACCTGTCAGTAGCAGTAGAAAGGAATGATCGTTCTCATTTATTTATTGTCATTTATATGGCAAGCTTGAACAGAACCGTATTTACTTAAACTCCAAAGCATCCTCTGTTGGCCTAATGCATTTTAATTTCTTTTTCCTCTCTTCTGCCCTGGCAGGTGGGTTCATGTGATGTGTGCTGTGGCTGTACTGGAGGCAAAATTTGTGAACATCGCAGAGCGGAGTCCTGTAGATGTTGGCAAAATCCCCCTGCAACGTTTCAGACTGGTAAGGATCACCTGTGCTGCATCGGTGGTGTCTCTAGTCCAGTTCAGAATCGGAGGGGCTTTGCTTATCCCTTCAAACCTAACTCATCTCCTCTCCAGACTGAACTATATAATCTGCTCAACTCAGTGTATGAGAGATGGCAGTTGTCCCTGTTGCCATTTTTTTTTCATCTTTCCTTGTTCTAGTATGTGTTTATTCACATGAAGAGCCAGCAAAAGGTGCACGATTTTCAGTATGTAGCAAATTACATTCTTACAGTGGTGTAATGGTGATAATTTGTTGTGCTTGTTGTTTTACTAGTTCCTAGTATTTAACTTGCTTTGTTGACTGCTCTCAAGCACTGAGATGCCTCAGGATATGTGAGGCATTCCTATAATGAGTAAAGGTCTTCAGCAGGAAAGCAGCTGTACTTAGCTGTTTTAACAGCTCAGTGTCTAGGGGAAAATGACTCTGCTTTGCATATGCATTACAGATAACATTCTTTTCCTACAACTGCCCAGCAGGCCTACTTGAGTCACTGGTATTAGTGATAGAATTTTAACTGTTACTTTTGTGGTCATTTCCCGTTACTCTAGTCTTGTTGCTTGTATTTATGTAACTTTTTAGTCAAGTGCTGAATAGCCCTATTGAGTTGGAGCATTGCAGACTAATTTAATCTAAGATCTGTTGCTGGCACCCTTGGGTTGCATGCTTAGTGCATGTTGAGCTGGTAGATATTTAATTTACGTTTTTCCTCTATTGCATTACTTTACTTTTATAAATTATTGTCTTGTCATAAACTAAAACTGGTAGCTGCCTGCTTCTGTTTAATCAGAAAGCAGCAGTGTTTTCAAAGAGGCTAAATGGCACAGCTGTTATGTCATAAGCTATTATATCTAGACCAGCTAGCCCTTGGTGTGGGGTAAAAGCTAGTGCCAACCAATAACCTCTAGTCTTCTGTCCACAGAAATGCATCTTCTGCAAGAAGAGGAGAAAGAGAATTGCAGGTTGCTGTGTACAGTGCTCACACGGTCGGTGCCCCACATCCTTTCATGTCAGCTGTGCCCAAGCCGCAGGAGTCATGATGCAGCCTGATGACTGGCCATTTGTTGTCTTCATTACCTGCTTCAGGCATAAGACTCCATCTCAGGCAGAGGTGAGTAGGTGTGCTATTCCCAAGATTTGAACTGCAGTGTCTTGGAGGCACTTAAAAGTTTTTAGATTGTGTGATTCTTTTGAAACTTCATTGCAGACTTGGCTGTCTCACAGTATTTAATGTGATCTAATGGCGTTGATCTCGGATTCTGATATCAGCTTTGCTGCTAATCTGATCTTAGTCAGGTGCTTTACTGTACTTTGGTTTGCAGACCAGAAGGACTGAAAGCATCACATCCTTCCTGTGGCTTTTGTAATGAGGAATAGTGGTGGGGTTTATGCTGTGATACTTAATATGCAGGAGTTAGTGCCAGTACTCCAGCACTCTGCATGAGTGGTCACAGCATTTCATGTTTAAGTGATTGATTAGTTGCTAAAGGTCCCATGCAGCCTTTTTAACCAAAACCACAAAAATCTATTAGAGAATATTTTCTATAAAAGCCTTCCATTGCTCTGAAGAATGAGAATCTAATTTACTAAGTAAATTAAGGACAGTAGCACGTAACAGATTAGACTTTAATCATTTAAAATTCTGGAGGCAGAACTTCTCTAAAAATGCTGCAGATGATGGCTTAAGTAGAGTAACTCACCTGAACTAAAATATTTTGCTTTGTTGTCTGCCAGCACTGGAGCCATGGTCTTCAACACATTCTTTATTTTGATTCATTGTAAAAAAAAGTGATTTTTCTCTTCTCAGCGAGCTAAGGCTGCACTCCAGGATCTGTCTCCTGGACAGATAGTCATCAGCAAGCACAAGAATGGTCGCTTCTATCAATGTGAAGTGGTCAGCCTTGCAAAGGAGACTTTCTACGAAGTCAACTTCGATGATGGCTCCTTCAGCGATAACCTGTACCCAGAGGACATTGTGGTATGTTGTGCAGTGGGGTTCTGGTACAGGACACATGATATGAGTCAGTTCTTGCTGCTGTAGAGCAGACACATCAGGGATCTGGTAATTGTTCCCTGGGTCCTGTAGTGGCTGAGATGTGCTGCAGGATGGCCTTAGGGATGTTACTTGAGAATGACTTAACTGAGGCCACATGGGGACAGGTATAACAGGGAGTGCAGCTTATCTCTGGTTGCTTAGCAATGGTAGGTCTGAAGGAAAACTTGCTGATACTTGCATGCCATTCCCACATCAAATACTTTGAAATTGGTACCACTGTTGGGATTTAAATGCAGATGACATAAATGGATGTCTCTCAGCCTAGTTCTCCATCCCTAAAATGGAGAATTGTTGGGGTGGTGTGCAGTGTGGCTCCCTGGTTGTTTGCTGAATCTTCACGTAAGGAAGCTGCTTACCTTGCTTTTCTCTCCCATCTTCCCTCTTCATTCTAGAGTCGAGATTGTCTTCAGTTAGGTCCCCCTGCTGAAGGGGAAGTCGTGCAGGTGAGATGGACAGACGGACAAGTTTATGGAGCCAAGTTTGTCGCATCACACGCTATCCAGATGTACCAGGTACAAAATTGCTGTCTGAAAATTCATCACTCAGAGTAAGCCAATCATGTTAACAGGGTTGCTATAGGGGAGTCATGCTTAAACACTCCAGGATAAGTTACTCTCGCTGTGTTAGCAATGACAGATGCTGGCAACAGTTGCTGAAGTGATTGGTTGCAGCTGTATGTACATCTGGCTACCTACTTGAGTGTCTACTTCTGAAAACTGCTGGTCTGCTGTTCTTCATCAGACTGTGTTCCTGTAGTTTAAACTACTTAAAATAAGTTTATTTTGCTTTTCTCTAGTGATAGTGCACCATGCCTTTCATGCTTCCAAAGGGATGAATATTCAGTCTTTATTAAAGTGAACAGCCAGACTGTCTTGTCGGGTGTTAAAAGAATATCCCAAAATTTGCTGGGCTATTATTGTCATGAGACTATTCAGGTTTTGATAAAGTCTGTTGCAGTGTGCATAGCTGCATATGTATCTTATAAATTTCAAGTGGTAGAAGATTATTTCATGAGAGAGCTCTGTAGGGAAAAGGCAAGTTCTGGGTAGCTGTGGGAGGGTTCTAACTTGTGAGACTTCTGACAGAACAACTTCTGGTTCTCTTCTAGGTGGAATTTGAAGATGGTTCACAGCTGATGGTGAAAAGGGATGATGTATATACTCTTGAAGAGGAGCTTCCTAAGAGAGTGAAGTCAAGGCTGGTAGGTAAACAGGGTGCCATTTCTACTAAAGAAGTTAGTTAAACTTAATTTGTGCTTGAACAGCAATCTGAGCACGTGGCAGCAGCAAAATACGATCTGGTGCTCTTCTTAATCATTGCAAAGCTCAGTAGCTGATTGGGCTACAAAAGCAAATTTCTGTCTTGCTCTGGAGAGAATTTCTCCTTCTGCAGGGGTGTGAGTTTGTGTCACAGAGTCACGGATTGGGAGAGCACATTAATGCCCTTTCATACCTGTATTCATAAGTTCCATTGTCTACTTCCATTGCAAAGAATGGCCTAGTTCCTTCACTTACCCTTTGTTCTGAGAAGCTCTTAGTAGGGCTGCATCAAAACAGCTGGCTGTTTCTTGAGACTGTAAAATAATCAGGTGGGAAAGCATCTCTGCAGGTTTCCAGACACCTGTTCCAAACAGGGGTAATTTTCAGAAAGGGTTGCTCATGGGTGTTTCACAATTAAGTTTTGATTATCAGTAAGGAGATCCCACACTCCCTGTTTTGTTGCTTTACACTTTCCACTACAAAAGTTATGGTTACAGACAGCACACTGGGGTGTCTTGCTGTACGGCACAAACATGCACACCCTGATGCAGATCTGTTGGCAGGCACACAGGATGTTAAAGGCTTAAGAAAGAATGTATTATGGCTGAATTCTGTGACCAGGTGTTTAAACATGCCTGCTCCATAAAGCAGAAATTGTGTTAGACTGTTGAAATATTGGAACAGCTGACTGTTTATTATTTTGAGAAAGTGATTGTGAATTTAAATCAGGTGCTCAGTTACATTTGAAACTCTAGATTCTTTAGATCTCTGATTACAGTTCTCTTAAATGTATCCCCAGACTTGCAAATCCAGTTTCTTAAATATTTTTCTTTCTGTGTTTGGTCAGTTTTTGAAGAAGTCTGAATGTTCCCAAGTGTCTTGGCTTGGTTCTTTCTTACATGCAATAGGAGGATGTGGAGACAAGGATTTGATCTGTGCTCTAGTGACTAATTCTGTCTTTTTCTCCAGTCAATAGCTTCAGATATGCGCTTCACAGAAATCTTCGAGGAGAAGGAGGTCAGTCAAGAGAGGAAGAGACAAAGAGTGATCAATTCACGCTACCGTGAAGATTATATTGAACCTGCCTTGTACCGGGCCATCATGGAGTAAACGCTGCCTGTGGCAGAGGAAGAAGATGCCCACCTCCCCCAAGGATTTAAACGTTCCAGTATAACAGGCCATATTTGGATGCTTTGAATCCAGGGTTTCTTTTGGCGTTTTGTTCTTTTGTATTTTAAGGAAGCTAAAAAAGCTGATGCTCTGCAGTAGCTGTAAGGCAGCTGTTGGATAGTGAAAGAGATCCCATTTGCTGAAGCTGATGCCTGCAGACTGCTGGTCTGAAGTTGGGTCCTTACCAAATAAGCCAGCTTGGGGATGTTGCTTTCATCTTGTTGAGCAGTCTTGCTTTTTCTTTACAGACAATTTTGACAGATGGCAAACTCTTTGGGGAGTTGTTGCCAGGAATCCTGGCAGCTGCAGGATAGTATGGTCTATTGTTTTAATTGAATAATGTTCCTGAATTTAGGAGTCTCCCTGGTGACCACACCTGGGCTTGAGCAGGCAGTATTACTGGTGCTGGAAATGGAACCTCTTTTATATTTATATCCTTTTTTTTTGTCGCAAGCAGCTTCAGTCTCTTGTTTCTCACCACCTCCTTTCTGAGGTTGAGCTGTAGGCTGTTCAAATCTGAACAGACAGGAGGTGCTTGTGTGAACAGGTGAAATGTGAAATTGAAACCTGTAGGACAAATTATTTAACCTTCCATTTAATATTTTTTGTTCTGATAGTGCTTTTGACTTACTTATGATTAAGTTTAACTGTTAGTAGTATGTGCCTCAGAACCAGTGAAATCTCTCTGGAGCCTTGTGAAGTGCAGCCTTCTAACAAGAATAGGTGTTCAGCTCCCAAAAGACATTCAGCTCCCAAAGAGTTTCTTTTGAGTTTCTCTAAGGCAATATGACTAAAGGGACAGTCCTAACTCTCCCTTCTTGAAATCCAAGCATCAGTGTTGGGGATGACAGGGCAGCGGTATCTGAGGCAGTGCAGTCCCTCCCCTGGGGAGTGCTGTCTATCGTCTGTCCGCAGGCTTTTGCTTACAGCAGCTCATACTGGGTCTGAGACAGATGAAGTATGCACTGAGCTGTGTGTATTACTGAAAGGCTGTGCAGTGCTCTTCTGAAGCAGGAGTGCTGCCACGTTGCTGTCCGGCAAAGGTTACCGTAGCATTTTTATAGAGTACTAGGACACATCTCAGTTGTGGTGGAGAGAGCTTGCTACCCCAGCCACAGGAAGCTGGGTTGAGCTGGGTAGTAGGTGTACTTGGAAGATGTGCCAACTTGCTCCTAATAATTTAAGCATTAACACACCACAGTAGGAGCAGTGTAAATACATGTTCCTTTCCCATTCTGTAGGAAAGGGATTTTGGGCTGTGGAGCAGATTGGCCACCTTCTTTTTGCATGGAATGATGGGGTGAATTTTCCTACTGGAGAAAATCATGATTGCGTGTTCTCCAGAAACTGTTCAAGAGGAGAATTTTCTAATGAAACAGACCTAATGCATCCCTGCTTCTATAGGGACATGGCAATGTGTCTGCAAAGTCTGGATTTGTAACTTTTTTCCTTTTGTTACATAGGAGCGCTATAAACCAAACCCTTCTGAAACCCCGGTGCATCGATTTGTGATTAGCAATAAAATGTAGTATTGAGTAGTGATACAACTCTTGATCAGAAAAGAAATAAACTGCAACTTTTATACAGAAAATCTTTAGCCCTACATTTTTATAGGGTCAGGAGGATGATATAAGTAGCAAAGATTTGCACAATCACTGTTTTGCATAGAGGTAATCTGTCCTATTTTTGTGGTGGAATACCTTGTTCATCAGTATTGGAAGGCTTAAACAGATTCTGAACGGTGATAATGGCTTTCTTTTGTGGTTTTTGGTTTAGTTTGTTTTTTTTTTTTCCCCTTTTACTGTGTCCAAAACTTCTGGTCTCAGGGTATTAAATGGTTTTCTGATGAATGGGGTAGTTGGCTTGATAAAACCAGGATCTTTTAAGACAGGAGTCTGGTAGCTGCAGTTAATCTGTTCCAGGTAATGGGAACAAAATTGCAGTTTGACATCTGAGCTTGTATGTAAGCCTCTAAAGCGATGTGCTGTGAGCAAATGTGGAGAAGAGCTGGCGGGGCCTTAACAAACTTGCCTGTGTTCTGTCAGAGTTAATTTGGTATTAACTTCTCATAGGATGAGCACTACCCTGTGTGTTACTGAAAAACATACTCCTTGTCTCAATCTGTCACTCTCCCTCCAGAGAAAAGGTGCCTACATTTAGGCTTTGTCCCCAAACTGCCATAGAACTTAAATGCACCTTTTAGGTGCCACATGCTATGCTGCAAGCACCTGGCTCAACAGCTTCATCCTAAAATGATGACCTAGTAGGAAACAGCTGGATTTGTTTGGTGTGGTGTTGTTCTTGGAGTTGCCCTAGCAGGGCCAAGAGTTGGGTTTTATTGATCCTTGTATATCCTTTCCAGCTTAGGATATTCTGTTGTTCACCTGCAGCAGATTTTGCCACTCATGTTTAACAGTATTAAGTGATTTTCAAGAGCTCCTATGCAAAGTATTTGTTCTGGAAAAGGAATTTTGTTATCTGTTTTGGGCGTGTTTTCTGCAGGTGCCAGATCTGCTCTTGTCAGTTGACTGCATTGTGTTGGAAACTGCTACTATCCTGCACTCAGAGACAAAGAGCCTTCCCAATTTTCCTGTCAGTTCTTGTGCTGCATCATTCAAATGTGAGCACACTGTTACCTGCTGCAGGGACTAAACTGCATTTTGGCTTCTCTCTGTGAACTTAAAATCAGTGACCTGATGTTTGAGGGGTCTTTATTATCTGACTTTGCAAAAGCAATTTGGTTTATGGCTTGAAGTATAACAGAGAGCAATAAAAGCTCTGTTCAGAGCAGCTGTCTCAAAAGTACATAGGCTTTCCATTACCTAGACTTTTATCATGTCTGATAATTTTCTCCAGTGGTTTTGGTTTTTTTGAAAGTGTGTTTATCCCTTTTACAGCATCATACACCAGTGAGGGTGAGATGCTGCCAGGTTATCAGCTCGTCAGGTGTTTTTTGAATATGTGCAGTACAAAATCATGCTCAATATGCCCCACAGGAGCTCTGGTGCCCCTTTGCTTGGTCCATCACGTGTGGTGCTGCAGGCAGTAGACCATTTAACTTCACTTTTCATGAAGCTTCCATCTGTGACTGGTCCAGGTTAGACCCACAAGAAGCATTTCTTGTATAAACAAATAGTGGATTGCCCTTAATTCAGGATGAGCTTCACAAATCAGTGATAACTTTTCATAAGATTTTAAAAGGTGACTATATTCTTTGTAAAGCACCTGATTGCAGTTATGTTTCTACCTGTGGGTGGACTTCTAGGAGACCTCTTTTCTATCAGCAGACCTCTCAGATGACCAGAGGCAGAACTGTCAGTAGTAGGACCCATTTTCCTTGTTCCTTCTCTTTTCCTGGTGTTTTGAGCTGGGTTGAATTGATTCTGCACTGAGGGGCATAGTCACTTATCCTAAGGCTTCCAATGCATCTCTGTTCTTACATTCTTTAACTGGGCTCCTGTTGTCTGACATGCCTGCAGTTGTGCTCATTTTTTAATGAAACATGGGGTGAAATCAAGACTCTGGTAGCCTGTATGTTGTTTTCAGTTTCCTCAAGAAATAAACCTAATTCAAAAAAATACTATCTGTAAACTAATTTAAGAACTAAAGCAATGGAACTTGGAATTTTTCATCATGCTTCTAATTTTTCTATTAGCATTATTCTTTTCTAATATTCATCTCTTTAATGTTTATCTAGTGAGTTCTCAGGTGTCTTTCAGAGACCTAAGTGGAGTTCTGTTATGCAAGGACTCAGTCCAGCTTGGCTGTTTAACTAGAACAGGGATGGAACCTCAGAATCATCTCTCCTCACTGAAACACACAGCTGAGACATCTGCAGCAAGAACTGAGTTGCCTTAGGTTCCCTCTGAAGCTGAGAGTGCCAGAAGAGGAGTCACCAGAAAATCTTACCTGGGTACAGTCTCAGGCAGCTCTGTTCTTTACTTTGGTGTCGACTCTTGAATTTCACAGGGCTGGTTAAGACCTGCTGAACTGGCAGTCAGGGAAAGGAGATTCTTCTACTTTAGCTCAGGGATTTTTGTTACTGATACACCAAGTGACCTTGAGGAATTTCCTTATTGTAGTGTTATTTCAGCTCATATCTTTGAAACCTAATGTGCCAGGTATTTCTGAAGCCAGCTTTTGTAGTTTGGGGAAAGTGATAATGGCTCCTTTTCCCTGACAAATTTGTAGATACTGCACAAAACCTTCCAGTGTGGAACATTTAGATTAGTGTAAAGTGTGTAGTATTTTCAGTTCAACATGAACAACAATGTTGTATTGCTGAAAGTCAAAATAAGCCTTTTTCCTTATTTCCCATAATCAGTCTTCATTTTTCTGTGTTGCTGTTAGAGCTTTAGATTTCTCCCTTGGGTAAATTAAGAGTACAACATTTCAGGTAGGGTTTGTTGCTTGGTTCCAGTAATGAGCGTAGCTGAGGGTGTATATCTGCAGTTTCCTTTGACCTCACCAGAATGGTCTTCAGAGGAATGGGAAACATTCACCTGATTGCTATCTTTTGGTGAAGCTGTGGCAGATCTATGCAGAAGCACTGCCACAGCCTCCTTGCTGCAGCATGAGTAATGTGACAACGCCAGCATCCAAACAGTTCTGACAGCACCTAGCAAATGAGGGAAAAGTGTGGGAAGCTACTGAAAAAGGATTGAAATGGTGTAGTATGTGTGTTAATTTTGAAACAAAACTCAGTGAGGTAGGAGAGCCTAAGAAGAGGTGTCTTTGGCCTGAAATTCTGCATTTAGGAAACGTTCTCACTGTTATGAATGGTTCTAGTGGGCTGTGAACACCTTCAGTACACGATGCAGGAGAGAAATTGAAATAGGCCTACTGTCTTCTACCTCCCATGAATTACTGCCTGGCAGCATGGGCCCCTCATGCTGTCCAACACCCCAGGAACTGGGATGCTCTCACCATTATCCACACTGCTGGCTGAAGGAAGAGCTGCCTTCTCACAGGCTGTAGGCAAGGTGGGTGGCTGGTTTTCATATCCAGGCTGAAGTCCTCCATATAGAGTTAGGAGCAAACCTGTCTTTATAGCCCAACAAGTACGCTATAGACCAAAGCAAACAACTTCAAGAAGTATAGTGACTCAATCCCGTAGTCTTACTGAATTTAGGGAGGTATGGCAGCGTGTTGTACCCATGGACCTCCAGAGACACTTTAGACATGGGGATCAGATGGTTGTGAATGGGAGCTAATATTAGTTAATATGCTTGGACTCTCATTTCCTCAAGTTCTGCTGCTTCTCTTGAATACAATATCTGTGCAACTTTTGGGTTAATTTTCTTGCCTATCCTTGCAGCAGGGGTTAACTCAAACTTCATTCCTGATAGCCACAAGCAATTAAAAAGAAATGACAGTATCCTGGGTGCAGGATATGGATGCCTTTAGTGTGGGTGGTGGGTGCTGATGGGCTGCAGGTGCAGAGGAGCAATTAACTTGCAGACAGTTCCATGAAAACAGGAGTGGCGTGATACAGGAGAGCAAGGAAACTGGTGATGGGGAACAGCCCGTGTGGTTGGAACTGTGGTTGCCTGTGGTGGATGGCTGCCCAGGCCACTTGGCTCTGCAGCAGGAACACAGCTTTGCTTGTCCAGGCCCAGCAGAGCCAGGGCAGGATGAAGGGAGCAGTTGTGTTGGCAGCCAGAGATGGGTCTGTCCTGAGTCCTCTCCGGCTTTCCTAGTTCCAGCTGGATAGACATTTCCAAACATCATTTAACAGCTGGTGTCCACACAGGGACTGGCAGAAGTGTAAATGTTCATGTTCTGTCGTTCTCCCTTTCATATGCAGAGGTAGCACAGGACATCCAGCTTGGACCCTCAGCCATCCACGTAGTGGGGCTGGGGCCAACCCTGCCCTTCCTCGCTGGTTAGAGGGTGACCCCTGTGGGAGCAGAGGTCTGCAGTGCTGTCACCAGCAGGGAGACCCCCAACTTGGGCCCTCAGCACTGTGCAGAGCCTGGCAAGGGGACAGGACAGAAGAAGAGATCTTGGCTCTTCTCCATCCCCAGTCGAAGCGGGTGAGGGGCTGCCAAGGGCTTTGCAGTGGGGAGAAGAAAGACAGCTTTCATGGGAGCTGCGTGACTCCGAGCTGCTGGGCTGGGAGCCAGGCACGTCAGCACCTGATGGGCCAGCACACGAGGAAGGGCTTCTTTCTCCTCACCTTCTCCAGAGGAGCCCTTTCAAGGGGCCCCAGCCCAGTGTATTGAGGTCTCTCCTGCCCCACTGCCCTGCCTGTTTGGGGCTGGACTGTTGCCTGTTTGAGGCATTGCACTGGCAGTGTGCTGGGGAGATCTTTCCCCAGGAGCCTGGTTCCTTCACTGCTGCCCTGGACCATGCTGGCTGAGACAGCTGCCCAGGATCCCTCCTGCCTGCCTGTGTCCACTCTCTGTCATCTTGTTGGGGCAGATTTGGGGGATGTGGATCAGTCCTTTGCCCATCTGTGCAGACTCTGCAAAGAAGCGGCCTCCAGTCGTGCACTGGCTGTGTGGAGGCTGCCACAGATCGTTCCCAGCAGGAGTGCAGTGCAGGGCTGTGGGGGCTGATCCTGGGGGCTGGATAGTCATCACCTCTCACAGCAGATCCCCACCCCTTCTCTAGGCAGACTGGAGCCTGCCTGGAGAATCCTTCCCCCAGAAGCCACTGGACAGAAGAACCCTTGTGCAGCATTTTTGGAGATGTGCCTGGTACCTGCTGAGGCAGACTTTCCACTTCCCAATGAACAGATGCCTGGCTATGGCTGGGCCATATGGTGTTTTAGTCTCACTCCTCTCCCAGCACAACCTGTCCTCCAGCCCTACAAGCAGGTGAGATTGCTCAGGGCTCTGATCCCTGGGGACAGGTCCCTGCAGGCTGTGGGAGCTGCCAAGGGTCTGGTGCGTGGAGAGGTGCGAGAGGTCCGTGCTTGAAGTGTGCCCCTCTGGAAAGTGCTACCCAGTCAGTGTGGCCTTGATGCTGGGTCACCATTCCACGAGAGGTTTGGCTGTGCAGAGGGCTTGCCCTGCTGGCCCGGGATCTGACAGAAGCACACCACCCAGTGGGGGTGAGTAAACGGCACTTCAGGTTTGCAGCCAAGGATGCTTATGACATCCTGGGGACACCTGTGAGAATGAACTCTGGCTCTGCCTGCCAGCCAAGAGTCTATATCAGAGCCAGAATCTCTGGTGCTGGATTAATGATCTTACCCTGTAAACCATTCCTACAAGAGCTGGTACATCCCTCCTGACTTCTCCAGCAGTCTCTGCTGCTTTTCCCACTCAGACAGGTTTATTGGGTGAACGATTGCCTGAGGCTCTGTCAGCAGCTGTCAGGCCCTGTGGATTTGGAACGTGCAGGCTTGGGAAGGGAGGAGCTGGCAGCTTTGCCCTTGGGCAGCATGTTGCAGGGCACAAAGCCAGCCAGCCCTCTTCCTGGCCAAGCTGCAAATTTGGCCCCTTGCTCTTGTGCTCCTCTGGTGTTTCCTGTGGCCTGAGGGCTCATCCCACTCCTGCTGTGGCTGCTCTGCTGACTTGCCCTCCAGCTCCCTGTGCCCCTATGCTTGTACACACAGTGCTGTCAGCTCAGCTGCCTGGGTGCACTTCTGGCTCATCATGTGCTGCCTGGGCAGCTCCCATTGCATCGTTGTTAGGGGTTCATGGCAGTGGGCTGTGCAACTCTGTTGCGCTCTTCCCCACCCTGCTCAGTCCCGTGCACCCAGGAGGGACAATGCCTATGGAGCTGTCTGCCCTGGCCAGGACATCCCCAGCAGTGATGCTGTGCCTGGCTGAGGTGCTCTGTGCCATAGTCTGTCCCTGGCACGTCTCTGCTATGGAGATTTCTGCAGCACAGGATCCCAAGATCCTGTGCCAGTGCAGGGCAGAGGAGCTAGTGCTTCCCCAGGCCCTCTGGCAGGGACCAGCCATTTCCATCTGCATAATGGAGACTGTAGCACAACCACCATCAACCCACTCTGGGATATTTTTAGGCCTGGCTGTGCTGATGAGGGAGAGATGACAGGCTCACTCCACATCCGGACCACGCGATGCCTCTCCCAGCTGCAGCCACCTGGTGCAATGGGAGAAGCGTGGGCTGTTCCCCAGGGAAGGCAGCACTGACCGGGTGCTCTGGCTCTGGGCTTGCTGGGAGGAGCTACTGGTGCAGGTTGCCACCATCCTCCTCCCTCTGAACTCGTGCAGCTTCACTGCTTTTGAGAGAGCAGGTTAATTAATTCCCCAGATCTCACTGCCTCTTGACCTTGAGGGTATTTCCTGGCTTGTGAAAGAAAAGGAGGGAGGAATCTGAAGCTGTGGGACTGAAGCACAGGAAGTGACATACTTGCACATGGTCCCTTGCTGTCACAGAAATGGGGAGCCCCTTCAGCTGAGGAGTTTGGCTTTTCTGCAGGGCCTGAGGCTTGGAAAGTTCTGCGGAAGAAGGTATCAAAGCTTCCCCTTTTCTTCAGAGCCCTGTGTGGGGCTGCAGCTGGTGGAGTGGAAGGAGCAGTGATTTGGAGGTGACTGGGGTGAGTTGATGGAGGACAGGAGATCTGGGGCACAAGGCAGTCTCCTGTGGCCAGGCTTGTTTGAAGATGGTCCCTCAGCGCTGCTGGGGAGGCCTTGCATGAAACAGGTGCCTGATGCCCTGGACATACACAATGACACAGAGCTTCTGGGAGGTGACATTGCCAAGCCATGACTGTATCCTGGGTGCTGGCAGAGGGGAGAAGTGTCCAACACAGTGTCTGTGGCTGGGTTGGAGGGGAACTGGGCTGGGCCGGAGCAGGCTGCTCTACCCAACTTCACACCAGGGCTCACATGCCAAGCCAGGTGGGTTGTAGGTGCTGGACTCTGAACACAGGACTTGTCTGGGTGGCTGCACAAAGCAGTGGCACTAATCTACCCCATCCACCAGGAACCAGTCTGTCAGGAAGGGTGCCACTGGTACCAACACCTCACTGTGTTTGGCTTTCCCCATCCCTGCATTGGAAGGACCAATTCAGCTGCAGGTGCAAACTGTGGATCTGCCAGCATCCCCCAGCATAGCAGTGGTTCAGGTGATGGCTGCAGAAAGTTCATACACCCTTGGCTGTGCCACAGGGAGTTGGTTCCCATGGAGCAGGGTGGAGAAGCTTTATTGGAGAGGCTGAGCTCTGTCCCCACCTTCTTGTGGCTGGGTGGGGTGGGCTGCAGCTGAAAACAAGGACCTGCTCGCCTGGCTGTTCCCCCATGACTGCTGGGACAGGGGCAGAGTCCCCCATGGCTGGCAGCTCTGTACATTCACTGTTTAGGATCCCACTTATTACACAAGGATCCAGTGTCCCCTTAGTCCTGTTGTCACTCATACCTACCACCATAGACTTGTGTGACTTTGAGTGATGTACGCGGGGGGTTGAGGTGTTTCAGCAGCACCCCTCTGTCTGTGTCCCCTGCCTGTGGCTGGCAGCTGCCTCATCATGGCTGCTGTTAGCCCACATCCTGCCAGCAAACAGAGCACCCAGAGGCACTTCCCCCTGGCTGCTCTAACTCCTTGTTATGAGAAGTGGCTGCAAGAATGCGCAGGTTGCCACAAATGCTGCATCTCCAAAACTGAGTGTGTTCGTGTCCCGCAGCAGAGCGCAAACCCTTGGCCACGGCCTGCAGCACAGGGGTCAGGGCAGTGCAAATTAATCCCTCAGCCCCTGCACCCTCCCACACAGCCCCTTTGGCCCATACCATGCTGGGTGGCTCCTCTCTTTTCTTCCTTTTCCCAAGAGGGAGCAGATACGCCTCAGCACCCAGGAGTGGGGAAGAAAGGCACTGGGATGTGGCAGGGCTACCTCAGCTGGCAGCTACCGTGCCAGCCCAGTGCCCCATGCCAGGCAGCTGTTCTCATGACCAACAGTGAAGAACCTCCATGAGCAGCACGAGCACCACCTCCCATCACCTTCCCAGTGACTGGCAGCATTTGAGGTGCCTGGTGCTTTCCCTTCCTCCTGCCTCTCCTTGCCCCCTGCCCTTCCTCCTTCCCATCTCCTTGATCCCTTTCCTAAGCATCATGCTTGCCCTGGTCTCAGATGAGTAGGAGGTGGGATGCTGTCAAGAGCATCTCTCTGGGCACATGGCCCTGCACCCTGGGAGATGTTGATGTCACTTGGTGCATCATGGAGTTTTGAGAGGGGCAGTCACCCACACAGGGGTGCAGCATGTGGCTCTGCATTGCTGACCATTTCCTCTGGGCATGTGGGGAAGAGATCAGAGCGACACAAATGGGGAAGGTTTGTAAACCTGAAGTGGACACTGACTCGGGCACTTGTGGGTTTTGGCATCAGCTCACTTAGGCACATATAGGAGAGATAAGTATGAGTAACAGAGCTGATTGCTGTGTTGTATGAAGGTTGCTGGTGCATTACTTGGGTTCAGAGTTTGCAGTTCACCAGACATCAGGCAGCAATGAAGAGGAGGTTCAGGTTGAACAGGATGAAAAGAGGAGCCCATGGCCAGTGGCCCTATCACCACAGCAAGCCAGCTGAAGGTGCACAAGGGATTGCTCCAGTGCAAGTAATTAAGTACTGGAGCTCCAGGCTGGAAATGAGGCATTCCCTGGGCCAAGGGCTAGCACTGAGCACTGCTGCAGGTAGTGTAATGCCACAGAGCCAGCTCAGGCTGTTGTACCTGTTTTTAGAAAGACATGTGCATGAGCTGGAAGAGCAGGTGAACAAGACTGTCCTCAGGCAGAGTCCTCCACATCTTCCCCACTGCCTTCTCTGGCATGTAGGACTCAGTCCTGGCCTCCTTTTTACTGCTGGAGCTGTTTGGACAGGAGATCAGGAGGGGTACATACAGGTCAGGGCAAAACAGCAAGCTCATCCATGCAGCATCTCTTCTTCATGCCTGAGACACAGATGTCAAAAAATTAAAGCTGAGACCTTAAACTTGTTGAGATCTAGTTGAGATCTAAACTTATTTTGCAGGCTGCTGCATGGTGAGGATGGCTGCCCCTGCAGCCTTCAGTGACCATGCTGTACTTAGTTTCAGGCTTGAGTTTTTCCCATTTTCGACATCTCACCTTTGGCTCCTGCACTTCCTTCTGCCCATACCGGTGCTCCCTTCCCCATGGCAGTGAGGAGACCCTCTCCTGGGGCAGTGAAGTAGCTTGTACTCCTCACATCCTATGCAGCCGTACTTGCCACATTTCCAACCCTTAGCTCCTTTTTGTGATGGTGTTGCTGCTCCTTGGGATTTCTGTGCCTGTTCTGAAGTTTGGAGAGCTGGACCAGACATCCAGTTGGCTTTTCCAGAGCTGTAGCTCTGCTTGGAAATCCCCTCCATGCCCCTCTTACTCCTGGCTCTAAGAGCCAAGGTGCTGTGCTGCAGACTCATAGCAGCGGTCATGTGTGGGGACAAAAAAAAAGGTTTTTTTCAGCTTTTTTCCTTAATTCTGCCTCCCAGCTCTGCTTTCAGGGAGATTCTCCACCCTGTAGTACAGCCTGTCCTCTCCATTCCCAAGAACCTTCCTTTGCAGCCCATCACTGTGCTGTGGGCTGTGATCATTTTCCCAGGCCATTCAGCTCACGCTGTAGCAGCAAGCAGCCTGTTCAGTGTTTTATCAGCCCCAAATGTAAGCCTTCATCTTGTCATCCAGACAACTGATATTAAGACCTATGAAATGGCACTGGACCAGGGGTCACTGGGGGTCTTGGTACGCTTCCTGTTGTTGTTGTCTCCCTATTAAGGCTTGGCTCACTGTCAGATCTCAGAATGTAGCTGTTAATATGTATAGTTTTTAATCTACTTGAGTATTATTAATTCTTTACAATACATACTTTTAATTAAAATCCTACAGCATTATTGAGAGCAGTGGAGAAAGCAAAGTGTTCTCTATAGATGCTCCTGCTCTCAGCAGCCAGAACTTTCCTTTTGCCCAGGGAGGAGTTTCCCTGTGTAACAGCCTTGGGATGCCCTTACCTGTGCTTTCACCTACCCAGTGGCAGTCTGGGGCTCTCTGCCCATTGCTTTGACCCTTTAGATTACGCTGGCCTCCTGCCAGCTGACCATTCATTAAAAATTAACATGTGTTTGGGAGAGTCTGTGATTAAGTAATCAAATTGTTTGCAAATTACTTGGGCCTGTAGCATGAGTGTGGCTGGTTTGGGGAACTGCAGCCTCTCCTTGTGCCACTGCTTTGCCAAATTCCCTCTTCTCTGTGACAGCATGTGAGGTGGAGTCACTCCTGCCATTCCCGTTTGAGAGGAGGCAGTGGCTGGATGGTACCTGCTTGCCTTGCCTGACTCTTCCAGCTATTTTTATGGCATGAAAGGGGACAGGGTAATGCCCAGCGGGAGAGCTCAAGATGAACCTATTGAGGTTCATGGCCATCACAGTTCTAACCATCTCTGAAATTCATGTTTATTCAGCAATCATCTCAGAAACTCAAGGACAGCACTCCTGGCTTCGGAGAGGCAGCATGGCCACAGCTGGAGCTGGGCTCATTCAGGGTTCCTGCAGCACTGGCGTGAAGAAATGCACTGTCATATCCAGTAATGGCACATGGGCTGAGCAAGACTCCCTATTTCACTCCCAGATCTCAGGTAGGCTTCACTGGGGAGGCTGTTGGGGGAGGTTATTTTAGCTGGTTTCTTAAGGAGTAGAATTAAAGACAGAACCTCCACCTAGCCTATTATTTTTAAGAGGCTCTGTTCATGGTGTGCAGCCTGGTAACTAGTCAGTGCACAGATTCCACAATGAGTGCTGTCACTCTGAACAGGCTGGGAAAAATATTGACAGGCATTGCAAAATATTTCCCAGACAGTCAAACCAGCCAGGATGCCAGCAGCCATTGCTTGGTTCTGTGCTCTCCTCTCTTTCATGGCACAGTAACCTACTGGGAGCAGGACATTTGCTCCTGGACAGCTCACCAGGGCTCAGCAAACCTTCCTAAGGCCTGCCAAGCTCAGCTCCCTAAGCCCCTCCCGAAATGCGGCAACCATGACATCCATGATTCTAGGACAGGGAGCAAGTGAGGGAGGTGTATGGGAGTGGTGTCCCCATCCACCAAACTCCAGTCATCAGTTCCTGGATGTGCAGCTGAGATACAGGTGGTTCCAACCTGCCAGCAGGGGGTCTGGAAAAGATCTGGGACAATCCTGCCTGAATGCTTATCCTGATGCTATGGTAGAAGGGACTAATGCAGCCCTTTAAGAGAGAGAACAGGAAAAAGCAGTTAAGTCCCTGTGTCAAAGCATTAGGGAGGCTCATTGTGGGATTCTACATCTTGAAAAGGATTCAGGAAAATCAGAGAGCCTCTGTAGAGCAGGAACGCAAAAAATGGCTTGAGGGTGGGAGGAAAAGCCTGGCAGAAAGAGAATTAAGCAACTCAGTATATTTAGCCTTTCAGAAAGACGGATGAGAGGGGGTTTGCTTGCAGCATATGTGTAGTGTCACAAAGAGAAAATGCCAGGCTCTGAAAGGCTCTTTAATCAAGCAGAAGGCAGAACAAAATGGTATGTCTGCAAGCTGAAGCCAGACACAGGGAGGTGGGATGCTCTTCTGAACGTGAGGGTGAGGGACTCCTGAAACAGACCCAGAAAAGTGGGAGTCTTCAATGCTTGTCTTCAATTCAAGCCTACCTCCTCTCTTGGAAACTATGAGTGAGCCAAACATAGAGTATTGGAATTACTGCAAGGAGATGAACTGCTGAGCGGGGTGCTGCTCAGGGGCTTGCAGTAGCACGGCTGCCTGCCAGGCAGGACCATTGGGTCACTTCATCTGAGGAAGACCCTGGGAAACGTGGTCCAGTCAGGCAGAGCACTCGGGGAGCCGATCGGGCAGGCTCCAGGTGTTTACCTGCGCCCAAAGTGGTAAGTGGGATTCTTTGCTGTTGAAAACATCTGGAGGGTGGCAGAAGTTTTGAGCCAAGTTCAGATTGTTTTAATTTGTTTTGTGTGGACCTGGTGCTGGTGCTGTTTAACATTTCTGTTCTCAGAGTAGCCAGAGCACCAGAAATGTAAAGTGTTCTCCACAGTCTGATCACGTTCAGAGTCTGCATTTAAGAATAATACATAATGAGTGTGTGAGATGAAACAAGTTTGGTCAGAGAGATAAGACAAACTACAAGTGTCTTACAGCCCAGATTGCATTCCTCGAGCCTGTGCATCAGCAGAGGTAATCTCTGTCTAGCCATTACTGGAAAGAGATCTTTGCTGTGGTATATAATGGTATTTAATTAATCATAAAATATTGTATTAATTAGTATAAGGTCTGATTTGATGACATTTAATTTGGGGAGAAGGATTATAGTGTGAGTATTAGAATGGTAATTTTTGTAGGGTAAAGAAACAAAATGAGATTGGAAGTCTCTATGAAGGAAGCCTGGAGGCTAATGTGTGTGTTTGGCGTCTGATGCAGATAGTTACAGTGTAACTTTATTTACTGTGGGAAAAGAACTGTAGCTGTTATTTATCAGTCCCCCATATAGCATATGGCTCAGCCACCATGAAATTAAAAAGCAGGCAAGTGTCAGTTCAGTGGGAATGCCTTTTGGTGCTCAGCATCATGCATATGAGGGAAATTTGCAGAGCAATTTTGGCATGACCCAGGCGGGCTCCTTTCGAAAGAAGGGCAGAAGGAAGCTTTGCTTATGGTCATGCTAGTGCATCCAAGTCATGCTTAGTCCAACATGAGTGTCTCTGCAGCATTGATGCAGGTACACAGGGGTAGGACCCCTCACTGCCTGCTCAGTGACCAGCCCTAACTGTCTTGTGCTACCTGCTAATTCAGCCACCAGCTGTGCCCTCTGCCAGAGCCTTTTTCCCCAGATCATGGCCAGTGCTGATGTAGGAAATGCTCTGCAGACACGTGGGTAGCCACAGGCGCAGCAGGTTTGCTGCAAGTGGTTTTTTTTGAGCAGGATGGGCTGGACCATTTGCCTGATCATTTGGTCAGTTTGGCTTTGTAAAGCTCCAGAGCATTCTGGAAAGCAGCACAGCAATATGATAGGATTTAATCAGACTTAATTATTCCCCTGCTGTCTATCTCCTAGCAACATCCAGCTTGACATCTGCCTGCGAATGAAATGTGTAAGCTAAGTAGGAACATGTTCAGACGAAAGTCCTGCTACTTGAACCAAATCACTTCACTAATCATTGCCTTAATTCATCTCATGGCCATCAGACAGCTGCCAGGCGCTGGTACCTGATTTTCCAAGATACACAGTGCTCTCCTTCTGAGTTTTTCCCAGGCTGGCAAGAAGGGTGACTTCATCCTGGGCTCTTTCCAGCACACTGACACCTGATAACGGGGGTAGAGTTTCCTGAGTGACAAACACGGGCTCAGGAGCAAGCCCCAGACTTGTCGCTATCTGGCTTCGTGCTGTAGGTCCCCGCTTATCTCATCACTGAAATCAGATCACCTGCTGTGCCCGCACACCGCGGGGGTCAAATGCGGTATGGTCGGGGGCGGCTTAGGTGAAGCTTGGGGACAGATGGAGCAGATGTGGCGCGGTGGCAGCAGCAGTGCAGCAGCTCTGTCACAGGGACAAGGGCGGTTGAGACAGGGAAAAGAGACCCAGCTTAACGCAGATGGGGGGATGAAGAGGGGAAGAGAGGAACAGGCATAAAGCAAGTGTATGTAAAGTAAAACTGGGCTCCAGCCAGACATGATGTGGCACAGGAGTCGGTGGGGTTGCTGGAAGAAGTGAGCCCAGCAGCAGAGCTGGGGCCATCGGAGGAGGCTGCCTGGGCCGGCCGTGGTTGCCAGCTTGCCGTGAAGCTGGAGGGAAGGGAGCTGCCTCAGATGAGTGAGTGCAATGAGCATCCTAAGCGGGTCAGCCCTGCGAGCTGGGGGTTGGTGGGACAGCAGCTGGTGGGGCAGATCTACAGATGGACAGGGCTGCATGGGTGTGGTCACGTCCCCTCTCCACATACGTCCTCAGGGGAATACTGGTGCCAGGATACCTGGGTGCTTGATTGAGTCTGCTGGTCTCCTGTGCTGTATCTAGAAGTTGTTGTTGGCATCCAAAAAACCTGATGGTGTATGAGTGTGACATGTGTCTCCCTTGTGTCTCTGCAGAGGAGCGTGGCAGCTCTGGAAGCCTGGCTGCGTGGGTGCCACACTTGCAACCAGCTCGCACTGACTTCATTAGTGCAGAGCATGAAGTGGGGTTTCTGGCTGTGAAACTGGGGCTGTATGAGCCCCCACCAGCTCTCCCTGTGACCGGCAAGAACTCTGCCTTTTGCCAACTGCCAGGGAGCAGGCTCAGGCAGTGCTCAGCCAGCTCTGTGCTGTTCAGGTCGGTGTCTACCATTCAACATCGGCACCGGGGCTCGCCTCAGCGGGAGCTGCCACCATGCTGGACACGATCTTACTTAGATTTCCTTAAAATCACCTTTTGTTTTCCTTCTGTTATTAGTGACTCATGGAGGGTCACTGGACTGGTCACAGAAGATGCAGATTTATTCCTTATGGTTTCTTTCCTTTCACATGACTTTCCCCGTCCTGACTAGTAATTTCCCTTTATCATTCTATCCCTGAGAGGCCTTATACTAGAGTTTGTCACTTGCCCTCTGCCTAAGGAGCATTAGAAGGCTGTGGGGCCAGCAACAACGAGGGCAGTGCTGTGGGAAGAATGCAGTGCAGCCTGGCCCCAGTGCTGCTGTGCTCACAGGGCACCTGTGCAGTGAAGAAGGTGGAGACTATAACATACCGCGAATGCGTGGAATCTGCACTGTGGGTGGCGTGAGCTGTGCTGTGCGGTGGAAGGGCAGCTGGTGGGGTCCGTGCAGTCTGGTGCGGTCCGGTGGTGGAGGCTGTGCCACACCGGGGAGGTGGCACAGAGCCGTGCAGGAGGTGGGGAGGACCTTTTGGGCGTGCAGTGCTGGCAGGGTTTGCAGCAGCCGGAGGATGGTGTGAAGGCAGTGGCTGCACTGTGCAGCAGGCACAGGTGCTGCGTGGGGCAGAGACGGAAGCGCCCTAGGGCTGCGCTGTCCTGTGTCGTGGCTGCGCTCGGCTGTGCAGAGCGGGGCAGGGCTGAGAGGCCGTGGGAGCAGTGCTCGGCGGTCGGGCGGTGCAGCACTGGAAGGGAGGCGCAGTGCACTCAATGCAGTGCCTGGAGGGCGGGCGATGCCCTGACACTGCAGGGGCGCAGCGGCCGGGCGGGGGCTGAGGTGCCTCAGCTGGCGGAAGGTGCAGTGCTGTGGGGTGACAATGCGGAGCCTCACAAGCGGGTACAGTGCTTGCAGTAGCCACCCAGTGCCATGCCGGGAGAAACCGCAGTGCTCTGGAGGTGCCACGGCGTGACGGGGGAGCGGCGCCGGGATCCGGAGGAGGAGCGATGCCCGGCGGCGGCCGTGAGGGGGGAGCGGCCCCGGCCGTTTCCCGCGGCGCCACCGCCACGCGCTGATCCTGAGGGGCGGGGG
>VZRO01008037.1:42092-219101 GCA_013397915.1 Daphoenositta chrysoptera | reverse complement strand
AGGGGGGGCAGCCCGGCGGTGGCGACGCCGCTGCCCGTTCAAACCCCGGCTGCAGCCGGCCGCTGGCAGCTGTCAGCTGGCGGAGAGCTGCCGTCCCGCCCGGGGCCGCCGAGCCCCTCTCCCCGGGCGCCGGTACCTCCTCTAGGGTAGCGCGGGGTGCCCGGGACTCCGCGGGGCTCCGGCCGGGACCGGCGCTGCCCCGGCCGGTCCTGCGGGCCCCGCTGTCCGCGGGCCACCCCCGGCGCTGCGGGTGTGCTCTGTGGCGTTTCGGGAGGACGCGGTGCTCGCCAGGCCTCGGCGGCCAGGGCCGTGCTGGGCTCGGTTGTCTGAAGCGGGCAGGAGCGGGGCTGATGCTCTGTCACAGCGTGGCGGGGACTCGCCTCTCTCCGGAGCGGCACGGAGCCGTGTGCGGCCAGAAGCGGCAGCTGTCTGGGGTGGGAGTTCTTGTTCGGCTGGTGTGCGCTGGGGAACGGGTGGGCTTTACCTTGTGGAGAGCATGGTTTGGGATCTGTGCGTAATGGTGGGCATGGGATTGCATGTTTTGGAGAGGATGCCCGTTGGAGAAGGTGGCTCCAACCTCGACTTGTTTTTCTTTCTCAGGTCATGTAGAAGAGCAGATTTAATGTGAAGATGGGACTCTTGGTGTTTATGCGTAACCTGCTGCTAGCCCTCTGCCTCTTTCTGGTACTGGGATTTCTGTACTATTCTGCTTGGAAGTTGCACCTTCTCAGATGGGAGGATTCAAGTAAGTAGGAGCACGGTGCAACTGTTTCTGGGCTCCCGAAACTGTCTGTTAAATAGTTGCACTAGTGGTGAGGTGGCTCTGATTTAGGAGTATTAGAGGGATGTGATTAAGCCCACTCAAATGCTAGAGCTTTTAGTATGCTTAAGGGGTCGAATTTGTGACTACCTAATGCTCTTTATGGCTTTACTTTTATTACTGGGTACAAGAGCAGGTTCATGCTTTATAAATCTAGTATTAGAGATTCAGTTCTTGGAATATTCGGTTAGTATTTGATTCCTAATTGTCAAAATAAAGAGTTTGTATTTTGAGGCTTTTGTTTCCTGAATCTTCTGTACGTTTTAAAATATCTGAGACAATTTTGGGTTTTTTCCTCTGGTGAATTTTGATTTCTTTTTGTAAGCGTATGTGCTGGTTATCTCATCATCTTACTTTGTCCTTCAGAAATCCTCATCTTCCATTTATCTTCCATGTTGTTATCTGCCAACTATCTGTCATCTAAAGGATGTCTCTCAACCTTTTTAAGTCCAAAGAGACATCTGACCTCACTGAATACAGTCTGAGGATTGTACTGTGCAGTAAAGCCATAGAAGGTTACAATTGTAGTGAGACAGAAATTAGGCTGAGGTTTGATTGCTCAGTTGCTGGTCTTATTTTTGTTTGTGTTGATTTCACCTGCATGCAAGAACTATCTATTAAAAATACAAAAAAAAAAAGAAAACAATTCCCTCCTCTCCCCCCCTGCCCAAAACACAAGTCAGGCTTCCTTGCAGCTGTTCCACAGGCTGTTTCAGATATTTCAGAGCTGACTGTTGCTCCCTGGATCAGCAGCTGAGAAACACTGATCCAGAACTGACAAGAAGCCGCTGGTCAAATTTCTTCTTTGCTGTATTGCATTTCTCTGCATGCTGATAGAGGTTTCTGCTGCAATACTTCTTAATCTTAGCATTTTTCTACCTCTGCATGCTCCAAATCTGCTGTTACATGCTCTTAAGAAGTTTTGCACGATGACAGATGATGACTTGGATATGACACTTGTGCTGATGCACTGATTTTAACAGGAGAACTACTAAGGTGCCTTGGACTAGAACAGGTATTATAAGACTAAATTTGTAAAAGGAGATGCATAGTGTCTTTCCAAGAAGGGATTTTTTTTCTTCAGGCTTGGCCTTCAGAGAGGGAGTTAAAAATCTTGATTATGACTTTCTGAAAAGTAGCACTTTTGTTGACAAGAAAATCCTTCCTGCATGAAAATAAGTGCAGTTGAGGTTAAAAGAATAGTTCTGCAGTCTCTGCTACTACATGATGACCTGTTACGAAATTATACCACCTGCTGTCCTGTACTTCCTTCACACCACCAGGAAATCATGTTGGACTTCCCAAAGCCTTCAAAAACACCCTTCATGCCACAACTTGTGTGTGATCTTTGTTACAAATGAAGAAGCAGCTATGTGTTTGTGTTATACACCAATGTGCTGGGGAGGGTTCTAACTTTCTCCAGTCCTCTTCAGATTTTGTGCCTTTAGCTTTGTGTGCCATTTGTTATTTTACACCATGTCAGTCCCTGAGGAGTTTTGTGGTAACTTTGGGTTGCAATGCAGTGTTGCAAATCTGTGTGCAGACGCTGTGGATTTCTATAAATGGAACACTTTTACCTGGAAAGATGACTCTAAGTTACAGCCTAGTTAGAGTGATTTCTGTTGAGTGCATTGGCTGCTTTTGGGTACCCAGGATGTTCTGACGGGAGCACTGTGAGGTAACATAACAGACCTTTTGTTTGGTGTGTGTCTCCCTTTTTCTAATCTTTTGTGTAAAATGTGTTGTTTATTTATTTTTGGAAGTTGCAGTGCTTGCATTAAGCTTCTTCAACATGTACAAAGCAATGATGCTAGCTTGAAGATATAGCTTACTGTTCTTTATCAGTTGTCACAATTGATTTAGGTTGTACTGTTGTTCCTTCAGACACTTTTGTGGATTGTGTCTTAAATATTGGACGAAGTTCCTTGAAATATTAGCATAAGCAGCAGTCTAGTGAAAAGGGGCAAATGTTACTTTTGAAACAGTAAAGATGGTACCTGTTTTCAGAGTTTTGTATGGATCAAAACCAATTTTATTTAGCATGTAATTTAACACAGGAGGAACTTATGCAAATTCAAAGTACAAATTTGAAAGCCCGTATTGGGAAACTTGATATGAAGAGTTAATGTTAAACTTCTATAAATCAGCATTTGGAAGTTAACAAATGACAGATTTGAATTGACTTATTTAACTATGATTAGGCATCCTTGAGAATGTGTAATATGATACAATGTATAATGGGGCAATTATACTTTGTATTTGCTTAAGGGGAGCCTTGCCTAGTTAAGTGCACCAGAGAGGTGGTGCGTGATAACCATTGTGGTTTTATTTCCTGAATTACAACACGGTGTGCGACCTTGTAAATTTCCTTAAGATTGATATGATAATGCTGATGTCCCTAAAAGCAAAACTAAGTCAGATGTGTTAATTTTTGGGTCCTTAATAATCAAAGATTATTGATTTTGTGTGAGTTATCATTTTATTAAATTATTTTTGCTTTTCTTGTGATTAGTGTCTTTCATCTAGTTAATAGTGACTCCCTAGCTTCAGCAGTGACATTCATCTTTCTTCTGTTCTTTGTGCTAGAGGAGGCATGAAACTAAGCTGATGCTGACACCTGACACTCTTGCAATCTCTTCAGAGACGGGTTTTAGTAAACTTGACACCTGCATTTAATAATGGAAACAAACAAATTTGTTGTAGAGTATGGCGGAAAACACTTATTTGCTTATTTGCTGCTTGCGTGGTTTGTTCACCTAATGTTTTAGAAGATGCCTCTGCATATCATTGTCATGGATGAATTGGAATGGTAACTGTGTAGAGTCTAGTCTCCCTGATAGTTGGATGTTTGTGTATTTAGCTGCTAAATAAATGAATAGCTAAATTATTTTGTTTATATGTACATCTGACCTCTACAAGAAAGGAGGCTAAACTTCAAAATACACTGAAAGATACAAGTCAGTGTTTCTCTTTATGTTCCCTTAACATTAAATGTTCTCCGCTTAGTGTTGAATCTGCCCTCCTTGAGTGATGCCTTAGTGAGAACTGAAAGATTATTCTTGCTGTGTGACTCTACACCTTGCCAAAATACAAAGGAGAATAGGAAATAATTAATTCTCTAAGGCTTATCTTTACTGTGACAAGAATAGATTGAATTCAGCTAATGTGAACTAATTAACATTGAATTAAGTTCAGCTGCTTCTTCCATTCAAGACAAACTTCCAGTGATTGCTGCCCCTCTCTCATCCTCTCAGTGAGTGTCATGACTGGCTACTCTTCCCCAGGCCTTGTTTCGTGTCGGTGGCAGTATATTGTTAGTTCTCAGAGCAGCAGAGAAGTACAAAAATAAAGGGTATAACATGGAATGCAGGAGGGCCCTTGAGTTCTGGTGATTGTTGGGAGTATATGAGCAGGACTTAGGACCGAGGTAAGATTTCCTTTTTCTCGTTCCTGATGTTTGTAATGCAGCTTCAGTCTCTGACAGCAGTGGTAAGAGATGTGCACCGTCCCCGCACGTTCTTCCCAGACGGGCAGTAAGGACGGATTCCACAGCCCTCTGAGGAAGTGTCGAGTTGCACGGAGGCGTGCTGAGCACGTAGAACTGATAATGTGATGTGTGAGACAAACAAGGAAATAAATAGTTTGTAATCAGGTTTAGCTGTCCTGAACATTCCAGAAGGAACTTAGAGGAGCAAATAATGGTACTGCTGTTCTTTGTGTTTCTGGACACTTGGTTGTCAGGGAACTCTTGCATAGTAATGGTAGTGATAGGAGCAGGCTTTGAAGGTCTGAGACATGCACTGCAGCCTCCTTCCTAGTAACTTCCCATCCTATTCCTTCCCATTCCCTGATACATTTGGCTCTGAGGAGGAAGGAAGATGTTATCTGTACCAGTGTGAAGATCCAGCTTGTGGAAGGGTGCACTGGTGTCTTTGAAAAGTGTGGTGGGAGATGGAGTCTTGCTGACAGGCCCTCCTAGGTTTGCTTTATCAGCTTGGAGGAATGCATTTCTATGCATAACAAATTTAATACTGATGTTTGTTACTTAACCTGATACCTGTATAGCTGATTTTGCAACTTCAAAATGAATGTGTTGTAAGGAAGGAATGATTCCATTAAAAAGCATCCTGGCAATGGAAATACTGGACTCATTCCCCTAAGGCAGCTTTTTCTTTATCCCCCTCTCTCAAAGTATTGAAATATACTTGGGACTAGGACAGTGTGATGCTATTTTCTTATTCTCTATTGTATTCCTCTCTACATTAGCATTGAACTAATTTTAAGAATTATATACTCTGCATGAAGTACTTTTGCCAAAACCCACGTTAATACAATTTGAGCTTATCAGTTTGAATGTGGTTTTTGAAATATTTCCAGGTATGTTCTGATGATGTCTCCTTAAAAAAATCAAGTCACTATTCTGTCATCTGTTGCTCTGTGTTATTTTCAACTCTAATTCTGGAAAGGCAGCCAAAGAGATAAAGCTTTGGGAAGAGATTTTCCAAAGGTGTTTCAGGACCCTTATCCTTTTTTACTATTTTTTTTTAAATGTCTGTTTCCAAGGGAACTGAGGAGACATAAACAGGCAAAACTGACTCACTTCTGGTTGCAGGTTTTTAGTCTGCTTGCATTTCCATGGAAACCAGTCATGCAGCAAAAAAGGCTAAATTAATCAAGAGCAATCAAACCATTATTATTAATATAAATATTGTTTTATCTCTTTCAAAGTGAAATGGTACTTTAGTCAATTCTTGTATTAGGGTCTAACAGTGTACTGAAGAAATAGATCTTCTTGCAAAGGTTTGGAATGTGCGTGCTGTTTCTCAGGTGGCTAAAGCCTCATGGATGTGTGGTGGTATCCAGGGTGGGTACGGCTGTTGTGTCTTGGGTTTCTGGGGGTGTTATTTGTTCTGTGTCAAGGGAGTGGATCTTATGTACACTGACATCTGACTTCCTTCTGTTCTTTGTTTAATGAAGATCCAATGAAAAGACAGTCGGTGTGTGAGCAACTAGGCCATGGAGACAAACTTGTCCTCTTTGTGGAGAGACACGTAATGGTTTTGTGTTCTGCTGTGACTGTCCTACTTGCCTTTGCCAGAAGATGGGAATGCAGGAGTGCTCCTATAAAAAATAACAACTCCGGGCCAGCTCAGCTTGGCACTGGGAACATAAATCTGATGAAAGTGAATTGAGTTGAGATGGCTGAATTGATGGTTAGGTGGCTGATGGAGCATTTTCTCACAAGGCACTCACACTGCTATTGTGAGGGGTGGCAAGCAAATGGTGATGGTAACAATTTTAGTTGCTCTCTATCTATGGCGTTAGCTTTAGCAGGATGTGTGCGTGTGTATTCTTTAAAGTAGACTTTATTGCTGTTGCCTCTGCTTCCCAGGCTGGAAAGCCTGAGAGACTAACTTTGTGGGCATTATTTTTTCAAAAAAGACTGCTTTGGACAGTATTGTGCAGCACTCTAAGCTTCCTGAAACAGTTGCTTTTTTTTTTTTTATTTGCTTTGAAGGAAGAGACTGGGTACAGCACTGAGATGCATTATTGTGAATTCTTTAATGTTTGAGTTATTAGTAACTTCAAGGTTTGTTTCATCTACTCAGCTGTAGTATGTGTTAGTGCTGTACATTCTGCACCAAAATTGAGACCAAATGTTTAGAAGGTTCTCATAACATGGGTCCAGCTACAGTTTTAAGGATGTCTTTGCTAGTTTTCAGATGCTTTAGGGATTTGAGGATCACAGTGATGCTTTTTTGAAATGCTAAAAATAGCAAATAATGTTATTGAGGCAGCAGCGAATATTAGAAACAAAGTTGTAAAAATAGAAGTTAAAACAAGAGTTGTCTGGTAAAGTAGCTTAACTTTTCTAAGATTTCTCATACTGGGCTGAAGTATTCCACTTGTGTTCAACTTGAAACTTAAAGCTATAGTGTACTAACTATGGTGGATAATCCTCTTATCTGTGCAGAACACGGGAAAAATGGATTTGGTACCCAGAAATCGTCACTGCTCAAGTTACTTTGTGCTCCCTCTTAGCCTGCCAGAAGAAAGAGCATGGCTAAACTTAAACTGCAGCAACTCCAGGACACTCGGCTGTGGTAGCATCTTTCCTAGCTGTAACAGTGCCAGCTATTTCTCCCTTGGCTGGAAGCTGGTGTGTGTTCCTGATGGCTCTTGCTCCGGCTGCTGGATGTAGCTGCACAGAACTGCCTGGCCAGCTCACCCGAGGCAGCTGCCTGTGTGCCACCAGGACAGAAGACACAGTCTGCTCAGTGAACGTGAATCAGAACTTATGCGAGTTAAAATAAAAATTAAAAAATTCACGAGTGCCTCTCTGTCTTTTAGAAGGCAGCACAACACAGGACAGAGAAGGAGCACAGGGGAATGAAAGTGCCTCATCTTTTTCTGATCTGTTACTGCCTATTTAGTGAAATACCCAGAGTTACTTTATGACCCTGCTGTCTCTCCAGGAGTTTCGAGTGCTGCTATAATGTTAACAGTGCAGGACAAAACTCTGCAGGGGCAACGGGAAATGATGCATGACAGAGCTGTTGAGAGAGGGAGCAAGTATAATGTGCCTTGCCCTTGGGATTTCTCCTGAGGAGGAAACTCCCTGAACACTCTTCCGGTTTTAGGAACATGTAAGGAGCAGTTTAGTGAAGGGCATTAAGGGCATAGCACCCTAAGCGTGTTGTGGATCGAGGGGTGGCTATAATACTGTACTTGTACTATCTTCATTGTGGCTTTTTTGGGTTACTGTTTTAGTTCTGGGCCAGTGCTGACTTTTTAGCAAGATTGCAAAGTAAGGTGCAAGAATAATTCTCCATCTCCCCACACATGTCTGGGCCTTAGTTTTGTATTTTGAAATAGGAAGTTGCTCTTGCTTCTCTTGACAGTGACTGTCTTGATGCTGTTTGGGTCCCTCTCTATTTCTGCCTCTTTCCATTTGTGTCATTAGCTGATGGGTACAATTGAGGAACTTGCCCCGTTTAAAACAGTGTGTGATTTTTGTTTGTTTCACTTAGTTGATCTCAAATCAGTTTAGTGTTTCACTTGCTTCACTTGCTCAACTCGTGTGTTTTCTCCCTGGCCTCCCCACAAATTTTTGGGAAGGGTATGTTCCTGTGACTTTGGATGGGTGATTTGGGAGAGTGTTCATAAGGAACAGTGTCTTACATGCAGCCAAAGCTGTGTCCTCCAATACAGTTTTCCAGAGGTCAAAGTCAGCAGTTTTCCATATTCTGGAAAGGTACATTGCAGTGAAAGCACTTTACCTCTGGTAGCAATTTCTCTGCAGCTGAGTGCTTTCAGAGGCAAAAGGATTTATTCATCTCAGCTGACTGTGAACCCCTTAGCAATGCGTTCAGCTGGAAACAATACCTCCTTGTGAGGGCTGTCTCATCCCTGTTAGTGAGTGGTTCTCTGCCTCTCCTCCTCCTCCTGCATCCCCTGGTGCACAAAGCACTCACCTCTGACCTGCACCGTTGCAGCACTGGCTGTAGTGGTTCAGGTGTTGCCAACCTTGATGGGAGCTCCCCCACCACCACTCATTTGATAGAATAGATCACACTTTTTCCATTGAGTTTGATACAGTCAGGCTGGCTTTGGGCACCTTCCATGCCCATTTCAATTCTGCTTCACATCAGTTCTGCTGACGTTGGGACAAAGGAGGTAATTTGTGATTTGTCTCGAGTTGGACAGCCATTGCTTCTGTGATCTGTGTGGCCTTGGTACTGATTCTGACTGTGCCTGTCACACTTAAGGATGTTTTTCAAGGAGATTTTTCCTAGTTTGTTATCTTCTGTCAACATTGTCACTATAACATCTCATATTTTGTCATTGCAGTCTGGGTTTACATCACAGTGTCAGGCTGAGGCGATAAAGCAGCCAAACAACCTGGGTATGACTTGCAAGGACAAGTACACTTGGGTCATGAGGTATAGCTCTCTATGAATTATGTATCTCTTCTGCACTTCAGAAGGAATGTAATTGTGCATCCAGGCAAAAAGTAATTTGTTCTGTGCATGCATATTCTGAATAGATGTTTGAACCTGAGGTAGCTGATTTCAAGTGGTTACTCCTTCATGGCACTAGGTGATTATATTGCTCTTGTATGCATTGCTTTCCCGAGGAAGTTAACAGTGTGAGGATAGTGCCACAATTCTAGTCAGGTACAGAAACTACAGGATGTTTTTCAACCAGTTCTTGGTATTTTGCATAACCTAAGGCCTCAACAATCCAAGAAATGTGTATCTCTGAAAGTCAGAATTTACCATTTCTTGCTCAGTTCCCAAAAAGAAAAAAAAAAAGGAAAATCAGAATGTGTTAAAATCAGCTATTTCCATTTTTAAGTGCTTATAAATATACATGTTTCTTGTCTTTCACTTTTTTCATATTACAGTAGGATCCCTCCTACTTAACTCAGTCCCTGTCAGCATGTCACTTTTTCACAGTTGTTACCCTGTGTGTTTCAGTGTTTGGACACTGATTAAACGGGTGAGTCATCAGAGCTGCAGGAGGCAGGAAGTGTGCCCCTTAGTCACTCACAGAACAAAAAGAGTTAATAACTACAGAAAAGTTTAACTGATATCTTTTATAACTACAATGAGTGTGCATGTTCCAAGGAGTATCTTCTTTCAAAGCACTATGGACAGATACATGTATGCTTTAAAAGAAGTAGTGGTACAAGATGGTACAGAAATCAATAAAAGCTGTGTTTTCCCGACAGATAAGTAGCTGATGGCTTCCTGCTTCTCAAGGCTTACCCTTACTGTTGCAAAGTTAATAATTTATAAGTGCAATTGCATCTTTTTGTCTTTGTTACAAATTAATCAATCTCAGAGTAGCTATAAAATACTATGTTAATATTGTTTCTCAGCTGTAATTGTGCCTAGAGACCGTAATAAAAAAAATGTACTGAGACACATTTCTTAGGATGAAGGGTGATGGATAGACTTGACTCAGGAAGGCAGAGGAAGCTGAGGCACAGGAAAGTCAAATTTTTCTACGTCACGCAGCAGCTCAAGGGCAGAGCTATGAATAGAATAAAGGTCTCAAGGTTTGTCATCTCAGTCCAGTAAAAAATGAGACTCGCTTTCCTATAATTACACATTCTACGTCTGTAGTTCAGCAGGGCAGCAATATGTTGAAGTTGCTTGCTTGGGGCAGAGGTCATCTGCTGATGCTTGTAAAAACACAGGCAGTATTTCAGAGTCCTGTGTTGATAATAAAATGGTCTGCATGGGCAGTGCTGGTGGAGTGACGTGGGTGCTGTAATTAGGGTTTGATGTGGCTGCTGTGAGCTGCTGCTAGAAGCTGCCTCAGAGGCATCTGTGCAAGTGCCTCCAGAACTGAGTGTACAACCTGAGCTGTTGTGAATGCTGCTTTGGGGCTTTTCAGCCTTCAGATTTGCCCCATCAAAGGCTCTGTACTTCACGCTTCCTAGCTGCTTCAATACCAGGGAGTATTTTTTTTTATAGTGGAGAAGTTTAATTTTGCTTTCCATACGTAAGCACAGGACTCTCCGTTCTTCTGCTTGAACTCAAAAAAAATATATGTTCGGGCACAGAATTTCTGCTCAAACAATGAAAGACTGAGCTTTCAGAAAGAGAGGAATAATGAAACAGTTCTGGCTGTTTTAACCATAGCAATCACTAATGCTCTGGGTATAATTAGAAACCTAATTACTGTGAATTTACTTGCAAAGACTTTTCAGCCTTTTGAGACTTGCCCCACACAATTCTATCAGGTTCCAAGTGGAGCATGGGCGGTTCTCCATTAAGCTGCTAGGAAATTAGTAATGCTGCTTTTTTCTGTTAGCACTGCTGCTATAATCTCTGTTTAAAAGTGCCTTATCTGAACAATGGAAAGGCTTTTATTATTTTTCATTATGATTCATTTTAACATTATTTTCCATATCTTTGAGTCCAGAGCCTTTGTGTTTGGGTCAGGTACTTCATTAGAAGTAAAAGCCTGAGTTAATGCAATGTAAAGACTGCAAATTGAATTATAGTGGAAAAATATGTTAATTTTGATTGAATTTTCTAATTTTGCTTCATATTTAATGATACTTCAAATATAGTTTGAATATTTCTAAACTTTTGAAAGATAGGTTTGTACATTGGTTTCGATCATGTATGAAGAAGAAATTCTTCACTGTGAGGGTACCATTAGGGTAAGAGCAAAAAAGTTGGTATTAGGAAGTTCACTCATTTCTAGAAAACTTTATAATTGTAGCATAAAAAAGAGCTAAGATTTTTTTACTGCAGACTTTAATGGTATTTCAGGAATTTTGGGCTACTTTGATTTTGTTTAATGTGCAACCATGTGGTCAAAAGGTTTAAAAATAAACCCAAACCATCTTGGCCGTTATATGTTAATTGCTGGGTTTCACATAATTTTGTGCTAGTGTAAATATACTTTGCTCAGCAGCTGTGTGTTTGTTTGTGCCTTTGCAGGAATGGAATTACCCCATAAGTAGCTTTACTTATCCTTGTCCCCATTCAGTGTTAACCAGTCTTGGGATGGTTTCTTTCTTCAAGGACCTGTTTACAAAAATGTCTGAGCTGGTTATATGAAAAATTTTGTATTTTTCCATTGTTTGCCTGGAAAAGACAAAACCTGTAATACAGTTTACTCTGCAGCTAGCTGTCCTGCATGTGCGGTGGACCAGCTGGATTTGAAGAGTTGTTCACACGTGTGTGAAAGTGTTTAGTAGACATGTGACATTTAGTGTCAAATCTCTCTCCCCAGATAGCTCTCTTCAATGTACCTGGAACTGTCTGCTGTGGTATCCCTATTACTTCTTTCTGTGTGAGCATTTTTTTTTTCATGTTTTATACTTGTCTGTTTCTATATGCAGTGGTTTCTTTTCTTAAGGCACATCATGCTTCATGATCGAAGTGAAAGTTGCATGGATTTTTTTTTTGTGAGGAATTAAGTTTTTTTCCTGGTTCTGTGCTCCTAATTTTTTTCCCAGTTAAATACCTCAGTCTTTGTAAAGACTAAATAACACGACAGAGTAGGTAATGTGAAATGGAGTAGCCGCACTGGAAAGTTTCTGCTGAACTCCTGGCTTAGCAGTTTCTGCTCCTCTGGCTTGCATGCAGACATTCTAAAAAACTTATTTGTGTAGTGAATTGGTCCAGGGTACTGATATAGTGTGAAAATACAGGGGCCTTCTCTCCCCTCTCCCTCCAGCTCTTTAGGAAAAGTTATTTTTCATCCGTCCCGGCCAGACCGAAGTGCCTCACTCGGGGATTTTAGGGAAGCTCCGCGGAGCCCGCAGGGGCGGAGGGCAGCGGAGGCTGCAGAGGCGCCCCGGTCCCGCGCGGGGGCAGCAGAGCCCCGGCGCTCCCGCCACGGCGGAGATGCTGGGGAAAAAACCACGAAAAACCCCCCAAACAACAACCCAGAGCTTTCTTATTTCCTTTGCGGTTACAGACTGGCATCTGCCATCCCCGAGGTGGACATTAAGAAAACTTTCCATGGAGTCATTTGGTTTTACAGTAACTTAATTTGGAGAAACCTTGCTATTTATATCCACTTATATTTAACAGTCCGCTACAGTTGCCCATAGCTATTTTCATAATCGGATCAAGTCCCATCTTGTGACAAATTTCTGGTTTTGTGTCCTGACACTACTGTTCAGAATGTCTTTCCTAATCAATGGGGTTTTTTTTCTTTTACAGTCAGTTGAAATTCTCTATTTGCCCAAAGAATCTGGAGAGATTACAGAAGAATGTAAGATTTTGAGTATCATGTTTGCATCATTGCAGGGAGAAGAAAATACAGACAAATCTAAAAATTCTTAGGAAGTCAGACTTAGTTACTTCATTTATTTACAAACAGCTTGTTCTATTTTAAGAACTTCTGCCAGCTGAGGAGAGAAGAAGAGTTCTTACTATTTAATCTTATCTCATGGGTTGGTGCTGTGGAGAAAATCTGGATGCTTCTAATCCTAAAAAATTGGAAGATCCAGAAAATCTGCAGATTCTTCTGCAGAGGTTGAAGCGGAGGTGGAGATTAAAGACACATTTTATAATTTGAATTGCTTTTCATCAGGTAGAATTTATATGGGAACTGAAGACGAAAATATGCTGGAGTCCTCTGACAAGTGATGATGGCATGCTTATGTTTTTTAAAACATTTACTGCTCTTAGTTTCACGTACTTTAAAGAAAGAAGTAAAATAAAAACGTTGGGAGACAAGTTTGTGTTGAGAAGCACATCTGCTGTACATGTCTCTCATGTTTCATGGCAAAATCTGTATACGTAAATTCTGCCCCTGCTCAGGCCAGAGGCACAAGCAGCAGGATGTCTCAGAAAACTCAGTGGGGTTACCAGGTGCTGTTGTTTCTCCCATCCCATTCTCCTATCTTCCTGCAATGTGTGACCTTTGGTTTCCTGAGACAGGTAGGTTATCTTTTCACATAATAGTGCCTGTTAAGATTTTATGACATAAACTTGTCTGGCTACTTTACAAACCTATATAACAGCTTCTGTTACCATCTTCACATGGTATTGAGCTTCCCAGACTAATGGTCTTGTGTGAAAAAGCACCCCTAAAGCCTAGTTAAAACATAAATGAGTTAAGAAGATGGGGAGATAATTAATTTTTCTAGAAATGTTTGATAAAATTGCCCTAAGTGAATTGCAAAGTATTCTATTTGTTTATGTTTTTTAAAAAATTGACTAAGAAGACAGGGTAGTGAATGCTTAACTCTGGGTAGAAATTACAATGAGACTCTTAAGAATTTACCTGGGTTCAGAAAATAATTTAGTATCTACATAGAGGTTGGAAAGACTAAGAATGTGTGACTAACCAAGATTTTAGAAAGCCAGATTAGTAAGGAGAATGAATAGTATTTCAAAATATTAAACTGATTTATGTGAGCTTACTCAGAAAGAAATATATTCTAATTGAAACTGTGCTCTTCCAAATGTTTCCTATGTTGTAAGTACCTGAAAGATTAAATGTACATACTGCATTATTTCTTTGAAAGCAACTAATCTTTGTACTTCTTAGATTTGCACATGGTAACTGTTGATACGAGATCATCTTGAAGATGAAAGTAGATTTATTCTAGCAAAGCAGGGTGAGATTGCAAATTAGTCTTGGGAAATATTCAGAATTAGCCATATTCATAAATAGAAATATTAGAAATATTCAGAATCGCTATCTCTATTCTGTTGTTTAAAGCAGATTTTTTTTGCTTCTCTCACTTGAGTTATTTGTGTATTTCTCTCTGATTCCATTTAACCATTATCATTGCAAGCTTAGTAGTAAAAAGAACTCTTTTACTAAAGGTAACATCATTACACTCTTACATTTGTGTGCCTACATATGTAATGTGTAAAGAGTGGGGAAAATAACCCTTTCCATCTTATATTATGTGTCCAGATATAGTAAGCTAGAGGAAAATAAACCTACATGGATTAGTTTTAATGTCCAATTCTTTCAGGTTTAAAATACCTTTAAAAAAATGGAAGTGTTTTTAAAAATAGAGCAAGGCTTTGCAGAATTAGAGGATAGCACTAGTTGGATGAAATGTAACAAAATTTCTAGTCCAACCTCCTGGTCAAAGTAGCATCAATTATTAAGTGAGACCAAGTCTTTTTCCAGTCAGGTTTTGAAACCTTCCAAGAATGGAGACTACACAACCTTCCTGTACAGCCTTTTCCAATGCTTCACTGTCCTCATGGTGAACAGACTTTTCTTTACATCCAGCAGTCCAAACCTCTCATTTCAACTTCTGCCCACCGCCTCTCCATATCCCACCACGTGGCACTTTGGGAACCAGGCTCCGTTTCCTCAGGAGCTTCCTGCAGGTGCTGAGGGCTGCCCTTGGGCCTCCCCAGGCGCTGTCTCCTGCACCCTAAACAAGCTCATTGCCTCAGTCTCTCCTCACAGGCCTTGTGTTAAAGCCCTGGTGTTTGATCATCTGCACAATCCCTTGTTTGTCTGTAGCCCTCCCTAGAGACCAGGCATGATGTAGTAGAACAGAGGGTTCATTGTCATTTGGAGTGGTTTGGGGTTTTTTTTATATTTGGGTATCCCTGTACCCCTTGTCCTGAACTTTTTTGCTGTATTATGTCAGTTAAATCGTTCTGCATACTTTTGGGTACATCACCTTCTGTTTCAAGCACCTCTTTATTGTGCATTTGTTACACTAGAAGTGCTTGTATTGGAGTTTATTGAAGAAATGCCAGGTCAACGAAGGGACACTTAACATGGAATGTGCAATATTGAATGTATTGAATATACAGTAACACTGTAGGTATTGATGTTGCTGCCACAAAGGACTTTTCCTTCTCAAGAGGATCAGTCCAAAAGCAGTCACTTTTAAGGGAGGCTAGAACAGTGATGAGTAAAAAAAACAGACTTAAGGCACCAGGCACCCTCTCACCCAGGCAACCTGTTCCATTGTGCTCTGGTAGAGACATCTTTCCTAACGTGCAGCCAGAACATCCTAATCTGTGACTTGGGGCCATTGTCACTTCCTTCCCCTGAAGGACTCACAGGAGGGAGTGGGAATTGTGTATGTGGTCCATATGCCTACAGTTTTGTTTCTTTGGTTTATAACCGTAGGTTTAAAGGGAAGACCAGAAGAGAGTGTGAGAAGTAATTACCAAAGTAATCAGGGCTGTCTCTTGAAATTTCAGAACTCAACAGATGAGCAGGTCAGTGAGGAAAGGCAGTGGCTGTTTGTACAATACTGCTACTTTAGGCTCTGATTGCCTGACACACCGCTGTTCAGTAAGCTCAGAATAACAAAGACCTGTTTGAAAGAGGATGGCTGTTACTGACTGCTGTGTAATCAGAAGCTGAGGACTCCTGTGAAGATGATGGTTGCAAGGGGGGCCATGCGTGTTGTAATTTGTTCCCTCTGGAAAAGGCAGTGCTGCTGAAAATAGCTGGATTGGGTGTGAACACTGCTGCATTTTAATGACTCATGCTGCTGCCAGCTATTTATGATAGGCATGTCTGGATTGTGATTAAAAATGTGGAAATATTTGGAGTGTTGAACATGGGTTTGATCATTATTGAAGTGACTATACATTTGGTTTGCAACCCGTTTCAGAGGGAGTTGGGCGCTGCAATGTGTTGCATCCAAAAGGAGTAATGTCCTTAAAATCTCCTTTGTGTACTTGTGTTTGGTTTTTCTAATCCTTTTGAGTATTTGTATTGCTTATTCGATCATGTTCCAACTTTCTGCACATCTTTCTTCAATTCAATTGTCTTCGAGTTCTGCAGTTCCTGGTGTAGCATAGATATTGTTTTCCAAACTGTTTTTGAGGTAGTTGACTTTTTCAATCAGGCATCCACACTAAGCTGTTTAAATCTCTCCCATGAATTACTTAATTGATTCAAAACTCCGTGGTATAGGAACACTGGAGGTGTTTCATTAGTTGTGCAATAATATATGTGCTGGTGGCAGCCGTAGTGTTGTATGTTGTTGATTCATCTCCCTTTTGAGTCCTTTTAGCCATTGCATGCAGTTGTCTGTCTGTCTGTCTGCCTGCAGTGACTGCACCACCAGCAGGGGTTGTCTCTTCCTCATAGCAGCTCCACTTATTTTCCTTGAAAGGTGAGATTTCCAGTGCTACTAATCCATAACAAATACCATCATTCCTTTTCTTTTCTCAGGAGTTGAGAAGTAAGTGTACTCCTCTTCTAAGATATTTTATCTTATAATATTTTTATCAGTTCCTCGTAGTGTGTGCCTGTGTACACTTTATAACACACTTTAATTAAAAAGCATTATTTGTGGTATTTCCTCTGTCCGTGCCCAGTGGGACTTCGTGGGATGAATGCTTCCAGAAGGCTTCATTTTGCATTGATTGCTGGGTGGTTCCCTTCCTGCATCCTGTGCAGTGTGAAGCCTCATCTCTGGAATGTCCGTCTGGTCCAATAAAATGTTTGGGAAATGCAGTTACATGGAATCACGTGGGATATAAATCCCCTGCAATTGCAAGTTAAATGCTTGGCTCTGACAGGATTATAAACACGTGGAGGTGCTTGCACATTGCAAGTTTCATTTTGAAGACAGGAGCAAATCCATGTTAATAATTTTTAATTTCTCTTTTCTTCCGTGTTGTTTCTCCATCAAGGCAAATGGTTTTTGGCTTCTCTTAAAGGATGGGCTTGAACCAGTCTCAAATTTCTAGATGGGTGTTGGGCAACTGTACTGAGAAAGAAGTTACATTGTTGTGATTGTAGCCTTCTTAGGACTTGGGTTGTATCGAAGAATAATATTTCTTTGGCCATAAAGCAGAAACCTCCTTATTGCTGTCCTAATGCTAAAAATGGCTGAAAATAATTTTCTTTCTTTTTAAAGCACTGACAGCAGCAAGATGTGAGAATAGCAGTCCTGAACAGTCAGTCTGTAGGTAAGAAAGGGATGGTGTTAATTCCAAAATAATTTTTTAAGTTTTGAAAAAATAATTAGTATTTATTTTTAAGTAATTTTCATATTATGTTATGGAACTCAGTGCCATTATCTTGCATTTTTGTACTCCTGGCACTCTGTCCTTTAGTGCAGTTACCTCACTGGCATTGAGAAACAACAGGGAGTGAGCTGGAAGTACAAGGCAGTTGCCTTTCCTTCTGTATAACATTTAGGTACTTTCTAAGATACTTGAGTAAATATTTAATTGGTACACTGATTATTCTATGCTTTTTTAAAATGTGGATTAATAGCCTTGATTTCTAGTACTGTGTGTTTTCTTGATTATCTGATACTAAATATTAATACTTGTTTTAGAAGTTGTATATTTTAATAATGGCTATTCAAAATGTTTTCCTTCATAGGAAATTGTAGCAAATAGCACTGGAAAGAACTACAGGAGGTCTTTCTGTGGGCCTTTAGAAACAATATTTTTAACATGTTTTTATGCCAACATATGTCATAAGTACTCTATAAAATCTAATCATGGAAACTGGGACAATCTGTCCCAGTGCTTAATTGTTCTTCCCTCTAGACAGATTTTTCCTGATGTCTACTCTTAATCACTTTGACCACAATGCAGTCAATTGCAAGCTTTTCTGACTTTCACCCTTTTGTTTTAATTTTTTTCTCCCCTCAACATGTGTTTATGAATTTTAGATCAGTTAATAAGCTTCTTGCAGTCTTATTTTCTTCCGATTTGGGCTTTATAATCTTTCTATTGGAGTATTTTTTAAAAAACCTGATCATTATTGCTTCTAAATATTCTAAAGCTTGTGTGTATGTTTCTTGGAATGTGATACTCCATCATGTATTTCTTTGGAGGCTCTATCTTTATGAGTGGAATAAAAAAATGTGGTTTGCAGTTGTGCTCTAGTTCATGCTTTTCAGTGCAAAGACATTGGGGTTTCAGTATAGTGGTGCCAATTCAGATCAGCCTGCTGTTCACTATAACTCATTACAACACCACTGAGTCCCCACAGAAATACTTTGTTCCCTTGCCAAGATCAAATATTTGTATACTTGCCACACACTTGGAAATTGTGTTGCTGTTGCTGTGACGCGTATGAAAATGTGGTTCTGAGTCTGCTCTGATGGGAAGACACGAAACCATCTCTGGAGCTTCGAAGTTGTGTCCTTTGGTCAAAGGACATCATCACTGTCTCCCATTGCTTCAGAAGAAGACACTGAACTGGGTGGAAGTGTTTTGTTGACAATATAGTTAAGAACAACATGTTTTGTTGGGTTTCCCTTGGTTGCAAGCTCTGTAGACATTTTCTGTCATGTGTCACCCCTGCCCTGAAAGCTTTTGAGATCAGGCAGTAGAGGTTTCTTTTCCATTGCAAGTTGTACAAATTTGTTTCTTCTCTGTACAGAAGGAGTTCTATTTTCTATTTTTTTTTCTGTAGTTCTGCATTATACTTCAGTGTATTAATTCACAGTTCAGTTCTACACTATCTTATGTAATGTAATCTAGTTAGAGCATTCCTTGCTCTCGTGTGTCTTTTCCTCCTTGTGCTTGTTCATACAGGCTGCCTGTGGGGAGATGCCTGTGCTTCAAATCACTCTTGGGGGCATTTTTTCCCCTGTAGTGCTCATACAATCTGTGCTTATCCTCCCTCACCTTGCCTTCCACATGAAGGGAGAAGGACAGTAGTACACCCAGTTTCTGAATTTCTCTGCCAGTGAAGATCATCAGTTGGACACTGAGGGTGGTGTCTCCTCGGGTCCAGGGCTTTTGCTGAAGCTTCATGGTGACCCTGTGTGGATGCGTCTGGAATTTTCACCACAGGAGAAGCCTACAGGACTGTCTGCCTCACTGCCTGTTTCTGCTCTTGCTGTGCTGATCTGCAGTGTGATGGTCCTTCTTCCAGCATGGGTGTGGATGGTGGGTTATCATAGGATATCAGAAATACAGGAGTCTTCCTGTTTTGTTACCCCTCGGGCCATTTGCCAGATGGCATGTAGCCTTCAAGTTGCTTTCTGAAAAACCTTGTGGTAGAATATTTGCATTTCTCTGATGTGTGGCTGTTGAATGATACACTGATTTTTAAATCTGAAACCCCCTTTTGGCTGTGCAGAAATGATCCAGAAAATATTACTGTGGTGTTAACCGGATCTTGTCTTCCTTAGAGGATAGTCTTCAATTTATTTTCTTATTGTTAATTTTAAAATTATTTTTAAGGCTGAAACTGTCTTTTTCTAATCACAGAAGAAGGTCTTGGGACAATAAATAGATTAACATCATAACTAACCCAAAACCTGGCTCTGTAGTAGGAAGAAACCAACATATCTGGAACATCTTTACAGGAAGTGAGATAATGAATAAAGCTAGGTAGCTTTTGATGAGTTGAGTGTTCCAGATGGTCAGGGCTGGATATCACCTTATGCAGTGCAGCTTTGGAACAGCAGAGGGTACTGTTGGTGCAAGGTAAAAAATGAAGTTTTTCACACCGAGCTTGGAATTTTTTTTTTTTTGCTCCTAATATGTTGTTCATTGGAACTGTTGACATGTTATTAGTCGTTGTTGGATCATTGCCTTGTCTTCATAGCATCCATTTATGGATTTATTAAGTAGTTTTGTGGACAATCCCCCAATTAAATATGAATATTTTCTCATTAGTTTTGCTGTCACAAAAAGTGCTTCAAAGATGTGTATTCTGATACAGCTTGTTTGTCCTTCAGTGTTGTGGAAGGACTGTTCTTTCTTTGTTCTAGATTGAAGAATTGATTATGCTGGAACTTTCCAGAGAGTTTTCTACTGGAGATAAAGTATAAAAAAACCCAGTAAAGGTCTGGGGATAAAGTTGCAATTATTCCATCTCTTGTTGGGCAGCCCTACTCTCTCCTCCTGTGTTTTATTTACCACATTCTTGCACAGCCTCTGGCTGCTGTTCACCAGAGTTGTGTTTTATTTGAATGTCAACAGGTGGGCTGTTATTTAAGACTCGCTTTTAAGGAATGTTACTGTTTTGCCAGGGATCATTTCAGTTCTGTGGAAAGGACCTGAGCTTTCCAAATCTAAGTTTCTGAGAGTACAGTTACATAGTATGTTGATTTTTGTGGTAAATCTGCTCTAAGTGACTACATAGTAGCATTTTTAAGGACTATTTTTGGTGACTTTTGTCCCATACTTTTTCAGTGATCCAGTTTACCACCTCCCCTCACTCTCTGAGCAGTTGTCATGGCACAGCTGTGCTGGGGGCAGTTGCAGTGGTGTGCTGGGCCACACAGGGTGTGAAAATTTCCTAAATTTTGCTTTGCTGCCAAAGTGTATGCTGTGTGGCCTTGAGGTTGGTGTTAATTTGGGGTAGGAATTGGTAATCCTGATGGAAGTGAGACACCTTCAGTTTGGTCACTGCTATATTCTGACTCTACTGTAATGTAGTTATGCTTATGGAAATGGTTTCAAACTGAAAGAGTGTTGGTTTAGACTGAACAGTAGGAAGAAATTATTTACTGTGAGGGTGGTGAGGCACTGGAACAGGTCTCCCAGAGAAGTTGTGGCTGCATCATTCCAGGAAGTTTTCAAGGCCAAGTTGGATAGGGGTTTGAGCAACCTGGCTCAGTGGAAGGTGTCCCTGCCCATGGCAGGGGATTGAAACTAGATGGTTTTTAAGATCCCTTTCAACCCAAAACATTCTGTGATTCCATGGAATTCTGATACAGGCTTATTTGATTTTAAGTTGGCAAAAAGAACTTCTTTGTGAGTGAAGTTTTCTGCTTTGCAAAGTGATCTAAGCCATGGTGTCAGAAGACACCTCTTGTAAGTACAAGATATAGTAGGTGTAGTAGCAAACTCACTGAAGCACCTCATGTGCTGAGTGTACCTCTCATCATGGTTTGTCCTCGTGGATAGTTTTACAGGTACTACAGTGTAATTTCATTGAGAGAAGACCTAATGTAGACAGACTTGAAAAAGAAAAATTATTCATAGGCCCCAATAACTGTTTCCCTGTCTTGGGGTGACATTCCCAATCTGTCTTCATTCTTCTGCACGTTTCTGGGATGATAGGGTAGCTTTTAGTGATGGAATCTGTTGGGAGCAGAAGATGAGATGTCTGGTAGGGGTAGAGCTATAGTGGAGGAGGAGTGGATGGAAAGGTATCAATGTGCTTTTGGGCTTTGGCTACAGGAAACACTGCTAGCACTGGCCATAACTGTGTTTTGAAGCATCACTCGCGTTCTTTGTGCTTTAACCCTAACCCTTATTTCTACATCTCACCTTCAGCCAGCTGCTTCTGTTCTCCTGATGGTGTGGCAAACAATGCCAGCCTAGTCCAAAACAGCAGAAAACCAAAGTGGAAAGGCATTTTGCCAGTTTGACCTTTCAGCTAGGGGAGTCCTTGTGGTGGCTCAAAGGAGGGGACATAGGGGAATGGGCTGTTTGGGGCTGTGGTGGGAAGCTGTGCTTTCTCTGGCATCACTATGTAAATTTTCACCTGCTTGAAATCTTCTGATGGATGAAATTTGATGGGGGAATTTGTCAGTGCAGGACACTTCAGTCATGTTGAGTATGTTGAACAACTGTAGAGAAACTGCCCAGATCCTGCGAGCTAACTCAATTCCTGGCCAGAACACTCCAGTTTGCACGTTGTGTTTAACTGGCTGCTCCTCTTGTGAATGCCAGTAGTAAAAACCAGTTTATTATGGTAAATAATCATGACCTCAGCAGGATAGTTGGATTTTCACTCCTGGACTCATATAGTAGCCATTAACAATATATTTCATTATACTGGGAAGGAAATTATTTGTAAGTGAACCCTAGCCTTGTAGTTATTAGATTTACCCTGTACTCTATTTGGGATAAATTCAGTTCTCACGTTTTTTAAGGCATTGTTAAGACTTTTTGCCTGGCATAGTATTACCAGCAGACTAGAAGGTTTGTCTTTTTTTGCAGTTGATTCCTCTGCATTTTATTTGTTCTGAAGCAGTCTCAAATGAGAGGCAGTACTTGCACTAAAATCCCAAGAACAATACTTATTTAGAACAACGGTGTTTTACAGAGTCACAAAATAGTTGTAACTAGGAGGCACCCTCATAGTACAGATGTGATGTTTTTCTTAGGTTTAAACAGAATTTCCTGCTTTTCAGTTTGTTCCCATTGCCTATTGTCCTTTCACTGGGCACTTCACCTCTGAGCCCATCTCTGCCTTCTTTAATCCTTTCCATCAGGTTACACTACTAAGATTGTCCTGAGCCTTCACTTCTCAAGGCTGAACAATCCCAGCTCTCTCAGCCTCCCCTCGTGGCAGATGCTTCAATCCTTTAATCATCTTAGCTCGCTGGACTTGTTCCAATGTGTCTCTCTGTAAGGGGAGCCCAGCAGTGCCCCAGGCCAGCAGTGCAGTGCCCCAGCCCTGCAGGGCAGTGCCCCAGGCCAGCAGTGCAGTGCTCCAGCCTTGCAGCAGTGCCCCAGGCCAGCAGTGCAGTGCTCCAGCAATGCAGTGTCCCAGCCCAGCAGTGCAGTGCTCCAGCAGTGCAGTGCCCCAGCCCAGCAGTGCAGTGCCCCAGGCCAGCAGTGCAGTGCCCCAGCCCTGCAGGGCAGTGCCCCAGGCCAGCAGTGCAGTGCTCCAGCCTTGCAGCAGTGCCCCAGGCCAGCAGTGCAGTGCCCCAGCCCAGCAGTGCAGTGCTCCAGCAGTGCAGTGCCCCAGCCCAGCAGTGCAGTGCCCCAGCCCTGCAGGGCAGTGCCCCAGTCCAGCAGTGCAGTGCTCCAGCAGTGCAGTGCCCCAGCCCAGCAGTGCAGTGCTCCAGCAGTGCAGTGCCCCAGCCCTGCAGCAGTGCCCCCGTGGTGCTGAGCCAGGGGAAGGGTCCCCCCACCCCGGGGGCTGTTGGCTGCCTGTGTGACCAGGGCATGTTGCTGGCTTGGTTCAGCTGCTCCACCCAGATTCCCAGGTCCTTCTCTGCAAAGCTGTTTTCCAGTAGGTTGGCACCCAGCCTGTAGGGCATAGTTATTCCTCTCCAGGAGCAGGACTTTGCATTTTTCTTTGCTGAACTTCATGAGATCTGCCTGCCCATTTCTTCAGGCCTTTTCCATATTTTTTTCTCGGCAGGAGGCCCACATTTTTCCTAGTCTTTTTACTGCTCAATTACTTGTAGAAGTGCTTCTTGTCCCTGAGTGTTTTCAGCTGCAGGAAGGATTTGACCTTCCCAAGTCTGTCTTTGCACACTAGGGCGGTATCTCTACATTTGTCCTGGCTCACCTGACCCTGCTCCCACCTCTTGTGTGCATTCTTTTTGTATTTAAGTATTGTCAGAAGCTCCTTGTTGGTCCATGTGGGTCTCCCGGTACCATTGCTTGATTTTCTGCACATTGGCTCTGTGATTCCTGAGCATGGTGAAGGTCATTCCTCAAAATGAGCAAACTCTCCTGCACCAGTCTTCTCCCAAGGTCCATATCCTCTGGGTTTTTCTGAAGCTGGTCCCTGAATTCTGCTCTCATAAAGCCCAGACTTACAGGCCTGCAACTTTCGTTGTTTCCTTTGCCTTGGTTGAGACTTAAGGCTTGGTTCCTGGCAACTTCCCTGGGTTTAGTGTCAGCAATCTGCAATTATTGGAGTTGTCCAGGTCAGTGTTTTAATCTGAACTAGTGTTTGTAATGGGATATTCATATCTTGAGTGAACCAGACAGACCAGGTCTGGATACGTGCTCAGTGTTCCTGCAGAAGGCTATACTTTCTTCTGTCATGTTCTTAACTTACATTTACTGATCCATCTGTCCCTTATGTACGTTGGTCTCACGTACCAGTGCTGGTACTCATGCCATTAGTGTCTGCCACTCCAATTGCTGGTCACAGATTTACCTTAGAAAAAATTTTCCAACTAGTTAGATGTCATTAAAATTACTCCCTTGCTAGACCCTTTCCCATTGCCTTAATGGGGCTTAAATTTGCACAGTCTGGCCATACCCTGGATTGTTCTGAGGTTATGGTGTAACCCAAAGCATTTCTTCCTGGTAAACCTTCCCTATCCTGCATGTATCCACAAAAGAAAAGCTGCACAACTAGCCTAGAAACTAGATAGGCTGTTCTGTTTGTTACAGCTCCAAAATCTCCTCAATACCCGCGTGGTCATTTATAAGTTTCATGTACCATGGGTATGGCCAAGGTATGATGGGATTCTGGCAAATGATCTATCTGCTTTTTCAGAAGTGGTTTTCTCAGTGGAATTTATCCAATACCTTTCCTCAAGTTCTGCATCTTCTCCTAACACCCCATTATCTGTAAGCAGTGGCTCCAGTTACCTGTAAGCAGTGGCTGTACCAGATGATTTTAAAGGAGAGTGGATACACTGCTCTAAAATGCTCTACCTCAGACAGATCCTAGTTAGTATCAAGTATTCCTGGTTATCACAGATGGTGAAATGCTGGCAAAAATGCTCGCAAAGTGATTTGGGAAGGCTCTGCTTGCTGTCAGTCACTACTGCCAAATTAACTTAATTAAAACCAGCTGTGGGAAAGTGCTCTGCTGCAACTGATAACTTTATTTCCTTCTCTGAAGTGTTGCGGGCCTGGGGCTGGTGATAACGAGCTGCTTGGATGCAGTGAGGATCTTAAGGTGGTTGCAGTTCTCTTCCATATGTGCAATTTTGAAGTTGGCCCTAAATCCTGCTTTTGGATTGCGTTTCTCCATATGGAGTCCTTGGCCTTGAGATGCCGAGGTTTGTGTATCGCCTTGAATAGCATCTAGTATGGTTAGTGTTGCCATTTCTTGATTTGGTTTGGGAGAATTGGTGGGCATGTTTGTTTTAGTATGGTTTAAAAGGAATGTCAAGGTTATCCAGCCTGAGAAAGACACTCTTTTATTACAGTTAAAAAACCTCATGAAACCAAAGAACCTCTTCCCCTACAACCAAACCCTGATTTTAAAACCTAACAGTTTAAGCCATTTAGAAATACAGTTTGCCTTTTCTGAGTGACCAGCAGGCCTTTGTGTTTTGTGAGCTGCTGTCTCAGGCTTCTGCAATATTCTTTATTTGTAGAATACTCTACTACTCATCACTGTCTCCCTTCACTTAATCCTCTCCTCTCCTTCCGTATCATCTGCTCAGTTGTGCAGGCAATTTCATAGTCAAACTTAGGGCCAAAAAGTTGCCAACATTGATGACTTGTCAAAAACCAAGTAAAGGCCTTTTTCCATTTCTGAATTGATCCCAGACCTGCCAACATCAAGCTGTTGGGTTTTTTTGCCAGTCAAATGAAGTTGTGTTGGATGAGGCAGCTGTTTTAGAATAAAGTTAATAAAATGAGTGTTGCCTGTTATAAGGAGTTCTGCTAGTGGAGTAATCCAGAATTGGTGAAACTCTAAAATTTGTGAATCCCAGTGAGCCTGTGAAATCCTGGCTGGAAGCATACTTCAGCAGGTGGCTGGAAATGCTAATAGGGAATGGAGTGTGTTGTGGAGTGCAGTGGAAGTTTTGTCTTTCTGAGATTACAGTGGATTTTCTTTGTGGAAATTGACTTAGAAAGGGAGTTGTTCTTGGCATCTCTCAATTTCTAAAGTTTCAGCTTTTGGTGAAGTAGAGTTGGCAGTTTCACAGGATCTTCAACAACAACAACAACAAAATTCGGTGCTTCATTGCTGCTGCTACTGCTGGATACTGGATTACTGTTCCTAAGCAAGCTTATCCCTTGTCTCATTATTTTCAGTTAAGTAGTCCATTGATGTGGATTGGTTTTCTTTTCTGATTTTGGGGTGGGTTTTCTTATTTAGTTTTGTTTTTCAGAGGCATTTTGATTGCTTTTTGCAAAGATGCAAGAGACTTAGTGGCTTTCCCACATAGGATCACCCAATATGCTTGGATGCCGTGTAGTTCTCTACCGTTCTCTGGTAATTTACTGCCTATTCCAGTTTAGCATACAAGCTTTGTGTCACTGTGAGCTTCAGTCTGACTGACAAGGATCTTTTTGATACAATTTATCCACGGACAGTAAAAGTTCTTGTAGCTGGAGGTGAGACTGGCATCTTTTTTTGTCCTTTTTCCACTTAGAACAGTGGCAGCTTGATTGTGCTTTTAGTTGCTGCTGACTTGGAAACTACACTATGAGTTATTTTTTTAAAAAAGGCTTGCTTGCTTCGTGAAACACTTCAGGGAGCTGCTCAGCAGTTTAATTCCATTGATCCTAGACTGGAACCAATGTTTCTTCTTATTTAACCTTCTGGGTGCCTTGGAATTATTTTAATGCTTTTTTTGGTTGGTTGGGTTTTTTTTCCTCGCTGGCTTGTTTCTCTGCCAAGTGCTAATTTAAAGGGATTCATTGTATTTTTCTATGTGGTGTGATAGGAGGAACACTTTTCCTTTAGATTGTCTCCAGCTGTATTTGTCCAGGGGCTGGGTGGTGTGTGTGGTGATCAACTTCCACTCCTGCAGCTGCTGTTTCAATAAGTTTTTCATTGTCCTACAATTTCTGCACATGGAATGAGGCATTACTGACAGTATTTAGTCCATCCCTTGGTTATTTTTCTTATGTTTTGATGAACCTTTTTTTTTAAATTCAAATCAAACACTTCTGTAAAAGAAAATAATAGGAAATGAGAATATATGCACTGTTCAGTTACTGTGGTTTTTGTTTTGGGGGCTTTTTTTAGTTTGTTTTTTTCCTCTGAGTATGGGTGCTTTCACAGTCAGATACTCTGGGAACAGCTTTATTTCAGATTTGCTTGTGTCAATGTTTAGGACATGAAGGCTTTTGTGTAGACATAATGCCCTTTGTAGACCAGTTAATGTGTCAGTAAGGTAAAGACAAGCTGCTCCTCAAGCCAGTCAGCTCAAGAAGAACTTATGCTTCATATCTCTCTGTGTATGCCCACTGCCTATAAAATCACATACTGTGTAGGACCTCTCAAATCAAAATTTTAGTTTGGAAGTTTTAACATGCTTTGGAAACTTACTAAGTTTTTAGGATTTGATGGGCCAGAAATCTCTTCAAATTTTGGAATCAGTTGTGGCAATGCTGTTAAAAGTGAAACAAATTCCCACAAACTTCCCCCTGGCCCCAAACTGCAAAATGCATGAATGAAAAATGGATCCAGCAGACTTTCTGTTCAGCATCACCTCTCATGTTAATAAATGATCTAGGTCCTTGTAATGTAAAAGAAATTCAAGCGTGGTCATTTTCTAGACAAGATGCCTCTAAAACACTTGTATTCAGGAGATGTTTTATGCTCATACCTTGTACCTTACTCCTTCCTGTGATTTGTTTGTGCTGCAGGCAGAGCCAGGAGAGATGACAAATCTCACTGTAAAGTTCTATATATGACTTTGTTGGCAGTTATTGGGGTAGTTGGGCCAGATGTTATGTGCTTTAAGATTTTGGGAAGCTTTTGAGCACTGGCTAAATATCATAAGTTGTAGATCATTCTCAAACAAACTCAAGAATGTGAATTTCCTGATGGAAGTATTTGTACTTCCCCTTTTGAGAAAGGAGGGGTTCCAGAGAGCTAGCTCGGAAAAGGTTTTTCCATCTCAGGGAAAGGGAGGAAAAAATAGTTGAGTAGCTCCAGTGGGTATAAAACCAAGACCAGGCTATTAAAATTGTTATTGTCCTTATTGTCATTAATTGCATGTAGATGCCTTCATTTATGTAAAACAGAAAATAATGTGCATCCGCCTTCCAGAGTTCCCTGACAGTTGTGTGAGTATATGTAAGTTTGAGACACAGCTCTTAAACTGTGTCTTGTTAAGGTAAAAGCCCATGTCCATATTTTGAAAAAGTGCTACAAGAGTAAAGCAATTTATTTCTAATTATAAATGCTTTGTTTTTTTATAGTATCTAAGCTAACAATATATACTTTTTTTTTGCAATATGAAAATACAGAATTAATTTTCTCTGTGCCGTGTAATTCACCAACTGCCAGTACCCATTTTCTGTCTTGCCACATAGATTGTTACCTTCAAAGAGAGAAATTGTACTGTTTTGTAATTCATTGCATGTTCCTGTATGGAATTTGGGAGTATGACTGACTTTGGGCTACAGTAATAATTGAAACCAAAATATGAGACTTGGCTTAGGAGATCACGAGCTCCTTAAAATAACCAGAGTCTGTTTGGGATTAGTTAAAGGACTTCTCATTGTCAAGAAAAGAACATTTTGGATACCAGCATTATTGGTAAAGTTTGGCCTGGGTGTTTTTGTGACTTTATGGTAGTTCTGTACCTTCTCTACAGTTGTGTTCCTCAAAGCCAAGTATATTTTCATTGAATGCCTGCACCACCTTGTTCTCCCCTTCTCCTTAGTCTCTGGGAATTGTCCATCTCTCTTCTGGAAGGAGGGAGGTAAGGAGCTGATGCTGTTGGCCTTCCCCTGTGTTAAGATCCAATTATGATTTCAGTCTCTGACACCCTGGAATAGGGAGCTGTGGTGGACACGGAGGAGCTGCACATCCATGATGCTCAGAGTGGAGCACCATGTTGGTCATGGCTCTGCAAAGTTATGTAGTAGATCCAAATAAATACTGATCTTATGAGCAAAACATACCAGCCCTTCCTGCCACCAAACAGTTATTTGGGCGCTGCTGAAGACAATAGCAATGTAATATCCTTCTGAAGCATTTGCCAGCTGGCGCAGGACACGACATCTTTTCATTCCATTCATTCATTGCAGAATAAAGAAAATTGGCATGCTCAGACCATTTTAAAAATACATCTGTTTGGAACATGAGTGTTGTTTCTTGTTCAGTTCATTTACCACTTCATAACAAATGTCCTGATGAAAAAGGAGCAATGCACAAAACAGCAAGTGTAAAAAGGTTGGTGAGGTTCCATGAAATTCATAAAAATTGCCTAAAGAAATATTACTACATCTCTCAAGTTCAGTATCACTAAGAGAGCTGTATTTTCAATTAAATGACAGGAAATTGAGAGGTGACAGAGAATGACTTTTCTGTTTACAATGTAACCAGTAGACCTTGATGCCACATTAAATTCTCCAGACAAGTGATAATACTTTGCTATATCCATTCTTAGTTCTCAAGACTTTTATCCAAGGGTCTTTGGAAGAAATCAGATTGTTTATTTTTATAGATGAGAAACAATTTAATCACAGGACTTGTTCAGGGCTGCATGGGTTATAGCAAAATGACCCCTGTTGGCTGTGGTTTGGTTTGCAGAGACCCACTCCGAGCCAGCTGTGCCTGCCCTCCCTGCAGCAGAGCTTGTGCTGAGCCCCAGTGCTCCGTGTCAGGTTTCCCGGTGTGGAAGCTGGCTGGCCCCAGGCTGAAGCACAAAAGGGACCTGATGTCAGGGCAGAGTAGATGGCCAAGGAATTTGGGTTCAGCTTGGCTGTGAAGTCAGCTGTCAACAAAATGGGTGTTCTGGGTCAGCCACAGAAATGGAGAGAGAACCTATGGGCCTTCTTTAGTACTGTGTGCTTTAATAAACAGGGATGGTATAAAAGAGATACTGGCTAGAGCAACAATGCAGAAACTTTTTAATTTGTACAGTGCATAATTGAATTAGTGTTTAGTTAAGAATGAAATATTTCCACTCTTATGGTATCTCCCAATGATGGGTGTTCTCATCTGAGGGTGAATCTTCCCTCACAGGTATGTTATGTGAAACAAGCATCCTCCTATTCCCACATTTCAAAAATAAGTATCAAAATAAGTATAGCCAGGTGGCACACAGGACAGGCATTCAAATTTAGTGCTGGCTTGTTTTAAGACAATTTATTAAATCCAGAGTTTATTTGAAATGCTCTTTACAATCAGATGTTTCCTGTTGCTGAAGACATGTTCTGGTGCTGAGTGACTTTTCCCTTCCCATAAAGGGACTAAGTTTTGAACTTTGAACCTGGGTCTCCTATCAGCTGCAGACAGCACTGGACTGAACCTCTGCCTGTGTTCTGCTTGCCAAAACTTGCAGTCCCTTGCTGCTATTAGCTCTCACATCTGTGATTAGGAAGTGTGCCTGTGCTCTGTATGTGTTATCTTTATATGTAATTTCTCATCTTAGATATTGAAAATATTAGAATTATGCTGTTCAAACAATCCCCTTGAGATCATAACTCCTTGTGGTGTCTAAACATGGGAGGACTACTCATTGTTTTTGTCAGAGTAAGTGTGTAGGAGCTGAGATTACCAGTAAGAATGGTATTATATGTGTTTCCTTTGACCTTCACTGATGCTGTGTGAAGTGGAGCTTAGGCAATGTCTTAATTAGTGCCTTGAGTTTTAAATTATGAATATAAGTAACATGGAACATCCTTGAACTGTGGTACAAAAGATGTTATTGGAGTGACCAGTGCCCTTTAACACAGAGCCACCTCATTGTGCTCAGAAAAAGGAGTCAAGTAGAAAAATCCTTGGCACTATAGAAGAAAGAGTTTAGTAAAACAAAATAGACCAAGCTGGAGGAACGGGGAGCCCAACATTATTGCAAAAGTAGGATACGTATTAAGTTAGTAGCATGGCATTTGTCATTAAACTGAGTAAATTACTTAGCCCTTCCCTAAATCCATCTTCAGAACATAAAACCATGTGTTAGGAAGTGAAGGTTGCCCTGTTAAGTAATTTTAAAGTGCAGGCAGGTGTGTTTTACTGAACATGAGGAAGGATATTCATGCTTTAGATATCTAAGCAAGAACTCTGTAAAACAGAACTGAAATGATTCAGTTCCCTTCAATTCTTTGGATATAAGAATTATCCAGTATATTGCATAGTCATGATAAGAGTGGGTCTTACTCAAAATATTTTTTTCTTTGGGGCAGATTTTCTTGCCAAATGAATCCTGACAGTAGCATGTTTTTTGAGAGTGCACTGCTTTTGTGAGCTTCATTTCCTGACTATGTGAAACATAATAGTTTTTGTTGTTATTGATCTCTTTGTCAGCAAGTTATGAAGAGTTTCATGCATTAAATGTTCCTACTCTGGTATGTCATGTTCCAGAATATTGATCTCAAATAGAAAATAAATTTTGATGGCTATTGGAATGTTTGATCTTATACTTTTCAGTACTCAACAGAAAAAGGGAGACAGATGAATGACAGACCCTTATGGATGTTCTTCTAATTCTGTAATAAAAATGAAGCACCTCATTTTTTTCTTTTCATTCTGACTCTGAATCAAAATTTTATTAGTTAATATTCCTGCAGTTGCAATCCCCAGTCCAGCTGATGGAGCTCTGCAGAATATCTGTTCTCTGATCAAGCTCTGGAAGTATAAATTACATTAAATGTTATTAAATACAGGTTGCAGTTCTGTAGGAATCCCAGAGTATCTGGAGAGCAGGGGTATGGAATGAGAGACATTGATTATGCATACAAGAAAGCAATGCAGACCTCAGAGCTTGAGTGTCTGAATGAGGATGTGGCAAATCACAGCCTTATGTTGTGATGTATTCTCATATTCCCTGTTTGGCTTGGCCTGTGGAGTGTATTGCTGTAATGGTATGTGGTATTGAGGCTGTGTTAAGCTTTTATTATTAAACTCTTATAACTCCAATGGGACTGATGGTTTGTGGTTTCTCAGGACCACTTCCAAAGCAGCACGCAATCATGTTGTTTTTCTTGGGGAAGTTACTTTATTGCTGAAGTCTGATTTTGCTTTCTTTTTCCCTTAAAAAAACCCCAAAACAATACCCCCCCTCAAAAAAAAAAAAACAAACAAAAAAAACCAGATAAGAGAAGTTATTGGTTCAGCTTCCTTGGTTTCCAATAGGTTAAGATAAATATGTACAAATCCTTGCAGGGAGAAGCTGTAAAAAGCAATAAAAAGTTAGTGGCTTCTTGGAGGGACTTACTATAAAAATCTTAACTGCAAATATGAAACAGCACTTAGGTAAACATACAGTTTATATACAGTTTTTGTTTGAATGTGGATTATATTTTCTGTTCTCATTATGTGTTGCCACTGCTTGCTTTTTGGTTTGTATATTGCATTTTCTTCAATGATGAAATCAAAGTAATTTTATTTTGTATTGGAAATGAGTCCATGTACTTGCTCCTACATGATTTTAAGAATTTGACACAATTGGGCTTTTAGGATTTGTTTCTATAGATCTCTTCAGTGCAGTATGCATGTTAAATGTTTATCTAGTGGTGTACATGGAGTATGAAACTTAAGAGGTTTTTCAGCATGGCTTTGTTTGTCCCCAACAAATCTGCAGGTCAGGATCATCTCTCATTTGTGAAGATCCAAATCTTCGTTTATTTTTCTGCTCAGAAATTAGAGTACTGGAAAAGATACAGCAATCTGTTATGAGTAGCAGTTAAATACTTGTCTGGTGTCCAGAAATGCCCAGAGCTAAGGTGCACAATATATGCAGCAAGATGGATAGTTTAATTTGCCTGTCTTGGGGACAGGGGAGTGTGGTGCACAGTTATTCAGGCCCTGAGAAAGGTACAGGGTCAGCAACACTTGATATGCATCCCTTGCCTTGAAATACAATCAGTCCACATACCTGGATGGCTTGGCTGGATTGTGGTATAAGTGCAGCAATAAATGTAGTCACCTCAGATTTGCAGGTGGGTCTTCTTGAGGTTTGGTTTTTGTGGTTTTTTTTTTTTTTTTACTACAGAACAGAACTGTGCAAATCCAGTTGTGCTCCTTCAAAGGTACATTCATCTCTGGGTCCTTTATGGAACATTGTTGAAACTGAGTTTAAATTTTTTTCCCGGAGCAGCACTGAGGGTCTCTGCAGAGTCTGTCTTTGAGCTCCTGGTTCCTGAATGAAAGGGGATCCTTGTGTTGGTTTCACAGCAGTGGAACAGGGTCTCATACATTTGTCCACACTCCAAAGGGGCTGTGATGGACTGCATTCAGGTAGCCCTGCACAGCACTGTTTTGTGGGGGATGATGGAGCAGATTCATGTATTGCTCCAATTTGTGATGCTCTAACTGGATGGTGGGAGTGAGGGGAAAATGACCCAGAGCAGAGGTCCCAATGCAACTTTAACCTAAAGTTGACACAAAGTGACCCAAAGCAACTTTGCAGTCTGGCTGGTGAGGTCTCAGCCATCATTATTCCTGGCACTGAGTGCCTTCTAAATTGAGTGAGTGCTTGCGCTTTCTTTGCTTCTTCTGATGGATTGGATAAGATCCAGAATTACATTTGGATTTTGCTATATCTTGTTGTTTTGGTTTTTTTCCTTTTCTTTTTTAAGCTGCTAGAGCCACTGAAAAAAAGATTGTAGTTAACATGAAAACAGATGTAAAAGACTGGCACTGTGGTGTGTGCAGCCTTAAGCTGTACATATTGGCAAGTTACTGTGTGTCAGATTTCATGATTTGGGCATAAAGGCTGCCCTTCAGTTAAGGCAGAAGGAAAAACATTTAAGCTGCTTTATGGAAGTAGGTATCTGAAAGGTTGGGGACTGCTCCTTCAGGCATGAACAGTTCCTGGCACCTAAAGCAAGGGCGTGTGGAAGTGGGTATGTTTTACATTGTGTCTTAATAAGATTTGAAAGATAAAGCCTTTGAAGATTGCCTTAGAAAGGTAGAGCAGACCCTGGGGCTTGGGGAAAGGCACTGGGCACAGTCTGAGCTGCCACTTTATCTCAGCAAAAAAGACCCATAGAAAGTCAGGAGGGTTCTGAACTGAGCAGTGACTGGAAGAGATTTAAAACTAGAAGCAGATGAACTTTTCTTCTTCTGTTTGTGGAAGCAGAACTCGGTGTATTTGCAAATAAATCTGGCTTGCTTCAAAAAATGCTTATCTCCATCAACTTCTGACAGAAATAACCTGTAGCTCTGAATTTGGCTGGATGTGAGTAGCTGTTTGGGTAGAAGAAAGGTGACACATTATTATCTTCTCAGCTTTCTTCAGGTTTATAGTTACATAATTTTTGAAGTGCTAATACCAGAAATAAACACAGTGTTTTAACAAAGATCCATGTTTTGTGAAATTACTTGTGCAGGTCAAGGGGGAGCTGACTATAATACAGGTTATTCACAATGAATTTGATGTTGAAACTAATAGTAGCATAAAGGACTGGATTGGAAAAGGGAGCTTTTACTCTGCTTGTATATTGTTTTTTCATATGAGGAAGACAACGTTCTCAGTTAAGGGAATGAAACATTATACTATTTTTGTGGGTTGTGATAATGTTATTAATTTGGTGCTTGCAGTGCTTTTCAGCCATTCTTAGATAAGTCCTAATATTTCATGTGCAGTGTTTGAACGCAAAATATATTTCAGGAAAATTAAAAGCATTTAAATTTGACATTAACTACAAAGCAGTACTTTATGTTGATAAAAATCTCAACAGTTTTTTTAAAAGTAGAACCCCACAGAGAGATACTTTGTAATTGATGGCAAATGAAGTTAATGCACTTAAAATGAATTAAACTCCTTGCTATTTAGAATAATATAATGATGTCTGAATTTTATTCCCAAAAGAGGAAATACAGTTGTTAAGTCCAGATGGATTTTTATTTTTGTTGGAGTAAGTTTGGAGACTAGTAATATCTTCTTTTTAATTTTTTAATGTTACTACCATAATGCTGGATCTGAGACAGAACAGATTTTCTTTTTTAAAATTCTCTTAAACCCAGTCAAATTAACAGTCCCTTATTAAAACATCAGTGTTTATTTTGAAAATTAGCACTTTCTTATTGCATTTTTAAGGGTTGGAAAGTAAGCATGAGGATAATGTAAGGTATATAGAAGCCAAGGGCTCAGTCCTGTGTCAAGTTTTTTTTAGCTCTAACACGGTAACTGCCATCGCCTGTGATTGTAACCTGCCTAAATTTCAAGTGATGCAGCAGGAGCTTAAACTCTTTTCAGCAGGCTAAGTCTTCTTGTGCTTGGGCTTTTTTGCCTTGCACTGAGAGCTTGCACCTTGGCAGCCTTTGTGGTGCTGCAAAGCATGTGTGATGAGTTGATCACACCTGAAACTTAAGTTACAAAGAGAAATGTCAAAGGAGTCAGTCTATTCATTTAGGTGAAGATGAAAGGCAGTTCGGCTATTGTTGTGTCAGTTTAAAGCTTCTCAGGCCATAAAATGATTAATCCTATTGTGGTGGTTTGTTCTTTCCTGTGTTTTGCCCATTGGCAATTTGTCTCTAAGTTCTGGGCCCAATTCTGCTCCACTGGTAGGGGAATAGAATTTGGTAGGCTTCCTCCTTCAGTTAGGATTGCCACGAAAATGGGTGGCAAATTAGGAGGCTTACTACCAAAATAAATGTTGGTTTGTCTCAAATAAGCATAAAGCTGGGGGGAAACCCCATTATTGAGCATGGTACCATATTGTAACTCCACTTGGAACAGAATATCAAGTTATTAATGATAACTTTGCAAACAGATTCTAGGCTGGAAGGGTGGTAGATGAAGAAAATGGAAGACTAATACAGGGGTATGAATCATGGAGTGAGCTGAGTGCAAGCAGGCAGTAAGGGTTTCTACATGGCCAGGTGTCAAGTTGCATGTATAAAAACCAGGATCTTTAAAGCACAGTTGAAGCAAAGGGTGAAAGGGTGAAACAGTGACTAAAAGTGTTGGGCATTAACTGGTGAGCAAGAGTTGTCACTGCAATCATGGATAAAAGCATTGTTGTGATCCCCAGATGGACAAATAAAAGGGTATCAAGCAGAGAGATTGTATTTTCTTGATGCTTGGCACATGTGCTACATATAGTGCAAAGGGGAAAGGATATTGATGAATTGAGATGCATTGAGTTGGGAAGCCACTACTGTGACTAAAGATGTGGGAAACATGGTGAGAAGTGCAAGGAGCACAAAGTGCTTGGCTTAGCAAACAGTGTCAGGGAAGAACTGATCATAACAGGCAAGGCCCCTAAGTGGGGACAAAATACTGGTACCACATTTGATAAGAAAAAACTCTCTAGGCCAGCAGTCAAAGCATGTTATGATTCAGTTGACCAAGCTTATTAGACATAAAATTAAATCCTTTTCAATGAATTGTATCTACTTCATTGGTTAACAGCACTGTGATTTATTGCATTCTCCATTGTTTTGCATTTGCTAGATACCTGTTGTTTTGCCTGGCTGGTGAAGAAGTTGTTCTGCTTCCTGGCAGAAGGGAGCCCAAGGAATTGCTTAAGCAAAATAACAAAAAAATGTTACAGCAAGAAATGGTGCTGAAAAAAAGGGGAAAATGAACTTGTACTCTTGTGTTACAGATTCAGTGGTTCTTTCCTTTGACTCCGTTGGACATACAATAGGCTCAGGTACAACATTGCCTTCTTCTCTATCTCCCACCTCATGACAAGGCTTCTACTTTATTTGACATGGTAGCCATGTTGGGAGGCAGGACACCGAGTCAGAGTTCTGTGGGAATCAACCATCCAGCTAGAGGGTAAATAGGTCCTTTCCTAAGTGCAGTGGGAGTTTTAAGAGCCTTAGTGTGACACGAGGATTAACCTGCGGGACGCGTCCCTTACCCCGCGGGGAATCGACCTGGACACGTGTTGATGATGCAGTTTGTGCTTCTCTTCTCATGTGAAAGGCATTAAGATGATGTCACCCCCCAGCTGAAGAAAAACTGTTTCATGCTACTAGGATAGTTTCCCAGCTAAACAAACAGTTGAGTTATTTGGGGAAAGCCATTAGGAATGCTTCCAGGAAGGAGAAGGCGAAAGAGTCATAACAAAACCAATAGGGCTGGAAACCTTTTTTTTTTTGGTTGGAGATTGACCAGCATTATCGAACTCCAGGGCAAATCCTTCCCAATCTAATTTCCTTTGGAACCTAAGCATGACCTACAATTAAAATGAACCAGAAATCAAAAATTCTTTTGTGCTGGGGGCACTTGACTAGATTGGTAACTCTCCATTTGGCTGTGTGTAATGTGCAAGCTGCAGCCAAGGCACGCCATAGTGCACATGATACTTGATGAAATTCAGTTTACAGTGTGTATGTAATGGTATATTAAGTGTAAGGGAAAGGCTAAGAATTGTTCTTATAACGTTAAACCCCTCAACACTTAAAAGACAGGAATATTTATTGTCTTTCACAAAAGACAAAATCTTCACTTTGATTTTTTTTTATTTTATCTTGCTTGCCAGCCTTTCCTCTCAGGTTGATAGGGGAAATATGCTGCCTTCCAACATAGCACCAGTCTTCTGCCTGCACAGTTTGAAAGAGAGCCTGCTGCCTGACACTAACATCAAAGCTTGGACACACTTCTGATTTACTAACCCCTGAGCTAGTGGTAGTAACTTACTTTGTTTGAAACACCTCAAACTTCTTCTACCCTCCCTGTGTCTCCTCTAAAACTTTTATCTGGAAAGAGATCTATTCTTAGTGCATGATCTGATGCAGGAGTATCTCTAGGGTGCCAAATGGATATATTATTATTTGTATGGGGGGAAGAAACCCTCTATTAATTCTCTGTTACTAATTAATATGTCATAACTGAAGTGTGTTGTTGCCTGCCTCCTGTATTTGGTGGTGGTCTCTTTAGTCTACTGAAGTAGGGGGGAAGTTGCATAGGTTTGAGATACCCTTCCCTGAATTTTAATCACAGATTTTTTTATCTATGGAGTTAATCATAAATGTTACTGCCAATAGGGAAGTAAACTTAGTGATGAAAAACAGTTCAACTGCTCTGTGTCTTTTGGAGTTCTGTTAAGATGGAGGGTGGGAGACAGGCTCATGTGGGCCATCAGACTGCCTGGGTCTGCTTTAAAAGCACTGGTCTTTGTTCTGCTTGCATTTTGCAACTCAAGCTTGGGTTAGTTAGGAATTGAGACAGTAAGACTTGATCTTTTGTAAACCCTTTCACTTTAACAAGGCTGAATTTCTTCACTGAAGAAATGTGAAGATAATGCTTTTATTTGAGAAGGGAGGCTCAGAGAAATGTCCGAGAAAGCTGATGTTTATTGCTCTTATGTTTAGTACTTTGCACCTACTGTGCTGCAAACTTCACCTTGCTCTGAACTGGTATGTGTAATGAGATGTCAAGATGTGTGATGTCTGTCCAACTGAGGGATAGCTTTCCTTGTTGAACAGGAAGGAGAGAGAGAAAAACTGTGGCTATTGTGCTCCCGCTGTCCATCCCATCTCACCTTGCTGCAGACCCAGGAAAAGACAGAGCCCAGAAAGAACCCACAGAAACCATGGCAGCTCCAGGCCCAGCCATTCCCAGTAGGTGATGTTTCAGCTAAAGTTATATGCTTTGAAACATAAAATTACATATACCTTTTTCTTTGTTAGTCAAAACCAGCTGAGAATAATAGTCTCCCTGTTAAGATTTCATGCTGCTTAAAACTGGTACTTGTATTTGCATATTAAACAGCTTAGAAGTGCTCTTTGGTACTTGTTAATCATGCCATGTGAAGGACAATGTTTTGTTACAGTTTCTGTATCTTACTTGAATTGACTGTCCTTATCTTGGCTTTCCCCTTTGTCCCACATGCAAGTCTCAGTTTTCAGAGATGCTGGAAATCTGTCCTTTATGCAACTCAGATTAATGACACTGTCTAGGTTTTTCTGGATAAACTTTCTGAACTGAGTGTTCAGAAGTTCATCTGGCTATGGAGCTTTAATGTAATGCTTCATAGGAGATTTTTGGGTAGACGACATGCAAGCCAAATGTGCTTTGAGTGAGGCTGAACCGTGACGTTCATGCTGTGGTCCAGCCTTCACAAGTCCAGATGTTTTTGTAATTCTCTTCATGGCTGTCCATTCCCTTGAAAGATAAAGCTTGAGCAGCTGAGATAAGTGTTTGATGTGATGTCTAGGCTGGTGTTTCAGCTGAAACCATTTCAGAAAGAAGGGTGTCATGCTCTGAACTTGGGGAAGCAATCAGGACACAGAGTGTTTGAGGAGACCTAGATTTCATTCACTTGCCATAGACAGCTAGTGCTCCTTTTATTTTTTTCTTTCCTCTCTAGTTGCTTTGTTTTACTTTGTTGCTACCAAATCAAACATTGGACCTTGAAAGTCAGATTTATACCCCTGCTATTTTTGTTCAAGACTTTTTCCTACCTCCTGTGTCTGACAGTAAGCTAAATTTTTCTTCTCTAAGCCTTGGGTAGGAGTGCAGTGAATGTGCAACTTTCCCAGATGCTACCGTGCCTGCTGAAAATACTGAATACCTTCGGGGTGTAGGCTTATGCTCTTGTTAGACATGTTTGATTGCAGTACTGACCACTGATTCACAGCAGGTGTTCTCACTGCAGGTTTAAAAGGTGCTAGTTCCAACATTACAAGCAACCGACTGTTATCTAGGTCTTGCTCAAATTGTTTTCATGTATTAACTCTTCAGGATTTCTAAACTTTGGTTTAGAGTAGTGTATTTGCTGCAGTTCATGTGCTTGTGAAAGCCCACATTTAAGACCATGGTTCCAAATGCTGAGTTCACATTGATAGTGGAGTAATCATCTGAGAATTTAAATCTGTGATTATTTAGAAGTTTGCTGTTAGTGATTCATTAAGTCAAAGTCCATAACCATTTTGGGAGAAGCTGTGAGAACTATGAAGAAAACTTTCTCTGTTTCATTCAACTGCTGGATGCTCAGATAACCATTTTGTGAAGGATGAGAATAACCCTGTCTGTCCTACTGAATACAACTCCAGAGTGAATTTGGTGACCTCTTGCCTATGTTTTGGATGGAGAGTGGTATGGATGGAGGCCAGGAATAGAAATGCAACTGAATGAGGTATCAAATGGGTAGGATAGTGATAGATTCCTAGCATAAGAGAAAAATATTGTGACTTGCAGAAGATTCCTTGATGTTTATTTGACTTCTTAATGATACTCTGATAGTACGGATGGCTACAGTTGCAAGCTCTCATATTTCCTGGATTTCCAAGTCAGTGGTAATTAACCGTAGATGCTCTTGGTTTGAGAAAAGCAACTTTAATTTATGTTTGGAGCTGATGTGGTTCTAGTGTATTAGGTTTTTTCACCCAAATTGCACTTCTGTCTTAGCACTACGTGGTAATGATGGGAAAGGAGAGATGAACTTACTATGCTGTATATTTCTGCATTCCTATAAGGCAGGAAAAAAAAAGGGAAATCTATTCTTTTTCTCTGCTGGTTTTAGTGGCTTTATTCTGCAAAAATGCTTTTCCCTTTTCATTTTTGATTAATGAAGTTCTACTTCATTCTTTATTTTTCTGAGTTTAGACTGTGGGAGCTGCTTGAATCTTTGCCAGTGACTGTCATGGAGCAGTTTCATAGTCCTTGTGTGACTCTGCCAATGTGTTCAGTATCATCATCTGTCTTCTTATTAATGCTCTATTCCTCCAGTTGAAAATACAGCTGTGAATGAGTTGAGGTGCAAATGTCAAGAAGTGGCTTAATGAATACCTCAAATTAAAAGTATTTCAATGTGATTTTTCTCTCTCGTGTGACATCTCTCTGCATCAAATCAGCACATCTTGTAAGTCACTAAAAGCCAATATAGATTACTGTTTTGTTAATATTGTTCTTGACTTTTATTAGGAAATACGATACAATTTACAGAATAAAGAGTATGTTGGGAGACTCAGTAGGGCAGCATTTACTCTATTTGCCAAGTGGACTCATGTCAGTAAATGAAACAACTGTTTAGCAAAGGCTGTAGTCTGCCTTGAAACAGATTCCTTCCTGGGAAAAGCAAAAGGGCGTATGCACATCATAGGAGGAAAATTTTTCATCTTTCTTTCAGAGTCTTTCCGAAATTCAGCTTAAAGCAGTCAGTTGCTTTTCTACCATTGGAGGTTGCTATAGTTTTATTAGGATGTGTAGATGTAGATTGGTGATGTAAGCTTCTGGTGCTGGGCTGCAAGGGCTGAGCACTTACCTTTACAGGTCTCACTTCTGCTCCTTCTGTGTATTGTTACAGAGCAGGAAAGGCACCAGGGACTGGGCTTTGTCTTACCAGTTTTCTTGGTGTTTTCCTTAGTGTCACTTGGCAACCTGGAGAAAAAGGTTGGTAAATGTGTATGCAAAAGCATAAGTGGGGGTGAGGAAGAAACTGAAACATAGGCCTGCATGCAGTACATACAGGACTATGCTGAGAACCTTGGGTGGCCTCAGCTCTACCACTTCTGAACTTGGCTTTGCAGGTTTTTTTATTCCCTGATTATTTAAATAGAAGATAATGCTTTCATCAGTAAATTCCATCACTGAAGAGGTTAAAGTGAAAATCCTAAGGAAAGGATGCAACATTAAGTCTCTGTTTATCCAGTACTTTGATTGTTGCTCAGTAATCCTGACTGGTATTTTTTTAACCCTGGAATAAAAGCTGTCTTTTGTCCTTTTCAGTTGATCCATTTAGCATGACTTTTTTTCATTAATTCTTTCTTGTCTCTTGAGTTCTAGCAGAATTACTTTACATCGGCTGAACTTTTATAACTGTCCATATGTGTTTTCCTAGTCCAAGGTGAATGTGATGTGTTTGGCCTTTTTCATTGCAGAGTAAATCATTTTACCTGTGGCCTTTGCTACAGATGTAGAACTTGCATGTGAATAGTGACCAAGGCTTGGCTCAATTGGAGCCTCAGTTCTGCAGAGACCAAACTGCACTGGACAGGATGAAAAGTATCAGGGTGGTCTGAGCATTCCTGATAGGACTTCTGTCTCTTGAGAATCATACTGATTTCTTTTACAAACATTTTGATTTCTTACAAACATTTTGAATAAAATAGCGAAATTGAATCTTCTGCCTTCCCTCCTGTACTTGCAGTTACCAGTTAAACACAGAACTAGGACTGTATATAGCCTGTCTTTTAAAAAAAAGTTGAATTTTCTATTTCTGCAGGCAAAGTTATTAGTATTGTGCTTCTCAGTAGCTGGCTGCTGAAAAGGTTAGTACTCAAGTCATCAGTGAAATTTGTTATGGGTAGTTTGAAAGGATAAAACCACTGCACCAAATTACTGGATTGTTGATTGCAGATTAGAAGCATAAGGGGAAAATTCTGTCCATTTTGCTTCTATATAGCTATATTGGCTGTAGATGCAAAATGCAACTTGAATGCTTGCTAGATACTGTACACTAGGCTTTATGGCTTCCTGGGTGGTCTGCATGGAGTTCACAGACATGAGACAATGCATCTCTCTCTTGCAGCCTGGTAGCTGGATTTCTGTTGGATTCTTTGGAGAAATTTCCATGCTAATGGCAACATTGAATTTGGCACAGGATTTGCATAATTTATAGAAATTGTTATGCTTGGCTCTATTTCTGTTCATGTAATCCCAATTACATGCTTTATTATGAAATTGTTGTCAGTTCTTAGATTCTTATTCAGTTCTGATCTTCCTGGAAGTGTAGAAATGCATTTTGTTTTTGACCTAAAATGACCTCTTGTCCTTATGGGGCACAATAAAACTTCATTTCCCATGTTTGTTCATTTCTGTGCTTCTGTGCACTGCTATACCACATTGTCAGCTGAGATCTGTAGCTCCTTAGCACAGGTGAGCATGATCTTTAGATTGCCTTGTGCCCTTTTAATAATGTTGCTTTTATCTTTCATGGGTCTTTCAGTCTTTTGTGGGCTGATAACCTAAAGCCTTTTTCAGATTATTCCATTATGTTCTTCCAGTGGATGCAAACTAAATTCTTTATTACCTTTACTCATTTTTTTGCTTTAAAAATAGGTCCTGTGCCACACAGCCATAGATGTGTCTTGTCTGGAAATTGGTGTGTCAGACACAGCCTGGGCTGGATCAGACCTATCAATGTGCATTAATGTGAAGGGAGTTCTCCAGGACTGTACCTGTTGGTGGCTTTGCATTGTCCTTCAGTGCAGAGACCCTCTCATGATTGGGGTGTTGGGGAATGTCATCATGATGATGTTGGTGGAGGCCAACATCAAACCACAGTTAACGTGGCCAGCTGGTCCAAGCTGGTTTTTGGTGGAGAAGCTGGAGTCTTTTTACCTTGTTCTCTCTATTTTGTTCTGTTTTCTCTAATGTTCCAGCACTTGTTTATCCCACTGCATGAAAAAGAGGAGAAATATTTCTGTATATCAAGTGAGTAAGGCTTTAAACTCAGGTGATGGGAGGAGAAAGCAACCTGTAAGGGCACAGAGAGGTGCTGTGAGTGCCAAGGCGGGCTATTGCCACTTCTATTTTCAGTGGAGGAAAGGGTAGGAATGGGTTTGCCCCTTTCTTGAGCTGTGTGATCAGCTCGGTCCCTCTCCTGTAATCGTCACACCCTGACCAAACTGTGTCTTAGATTCAGTTGTACTTTGATTTAGTGAGTCTGTGTTTCATCTTGTTTTAATTTAAATACGTAACTCTGGACAAGGATTGCCTTTTCCTGCAGCTTGGCTCTGTGTGTTTGGCTTTCTCCAGATATTTGGGGCTTTATCTTTCTTTTGTGAATCCAGGCTGCTTCCAGCCAGCATGTGAGCTGCCTTCTGGCCCCTGTATTCATCATGATACAGCTAAATGACTCTGAAAGTCAGTAACAAGACTCTGATTTTTGCTAAAAAGGAAGATAACTTTGAATCTGTAATTTTAGAGACTCCTAGTGTCTTTCCTGGGGGAGCAGCATGTGATAGAGATTCATTTCCAAGCTAAAAGTAATGCTGACTTCCAAAAGTGCCAGTGAGGGTGAGATGGCCCACGGGGAGGGCAGCATTTCTCTGCCTGCAGTACCTGGCACATCTCACCCGCCAGTGAGAGGAAGGGGCATAGATGCTTCTGGTTTGGTTCTAGCCTGAAACTGTAGTTACACCTTACTGAAAATCAAGAACACACCCGTGCATCTGGTCTGAAACCAGAAATGTTGTTTCGTTTTGTAATACTTTTTTTTTTGGAAAGTGCCTGTTGCAAGGTAGTTGACATGTAATTTTACAAAATTACTTTATGTCTGTATCAGTAATCATCAGAAAACATCAAAACTATAAACCTAGGGGAGGTGAAACGCTTGTGACAAAGAGAAGGTAAATCTTGTGAAACATTGCAATAGAGGTCTGTCCTTAGTGTTTAGCTCCTGTGTTCTGATGCTTTGGTTGGAAAGTGCTGAGTTAGTAGAAAGTCCAGGATGATGTTGTAGTTATGAGGTGATACATCTCTTATTGCATTTCCTCTTTTTGTATTTCCTGTTGGGAAGAAGGGAATGCTGGTTTGAATGAGGTAAGACTGATGACAGATGGGTCAGTGGTTGTAGATGTTTAAAAAAAAGATTGATTTAAAAAAAAAAACTTTGTCGCTGTTTGCTCAGTACAGATGTTGCTTTTGGGAATCAGAAGGGTTAATAAAGATTGAAGGCATGTTTCTTTTTCTGGAATGGATACCTTCCTATGCACAATCCTACAGGCGGAGGAGGTGAGGTTGTACAGGACATAATTACTTGTAGGAGGAATAAACTGGGAAGAAATTATGAGGAAAGCAGCACATGGGGGAAACAGAACTGTCACTATGTGGAGAGTGGAGGAGAGATGCACAGGTGGAACGGGGATGGTGGGTGGCACTCGGGTGCTGGCAGGGAACAGACAGTATGTGCCAATATTGAGTGTGCACGTGTTCTGCAGCTTCTGTTACCTAAGTGATGTCAAATAGAATACTTCCCTTTGCTCAGGAATTAAATCTTAATGGGATTGAAACCAATGGCACAGTTTACATTGGCCTGTCTGGTGCAATCATTGTGTCTGAGGTACAAGTTTACTCTTTCCTGTTCTGCTGGTAAATAAAGATGTGAAAAGCTTGTGATCTTCTGAGGTAAACTACTGCACCAGAAATTCTAGGGGTGTCTCATGAGAAAAGTAGTCTTGTATTTCCAATGAGCTCTTTCTAAAAGCTCATGGGAATTCTTTTTCTTGTTGTTTCTTTTAATCTGTGATTGGGTTATCTTTTACTTCTCTGTTTGTATTATTTTTTAATTGTATAGCAGTGACACCCAGGGATCCTCAGAGTGAGGAGGCCCCTGAGCTTAACCCAGGGCAAGGACACTACACCTTTTTCTTGCATCTCTCATGTCAATTCTAATAGTTGTATTTTTTGTATCAAGTGTTTGATTTACAAGATCACAATATAGTCAGAGATGCTGAATGAAAAGCTTACTTTATAGAGGAGTTACAGATGTTCTGAGTGATAGCTTTGTTTCTGTAGCTGTCCCTTGTTCATGGCATAAACGGACTTTGCAGTTTCCTATTGAACAACAGCACCTGAACTTGAAGCTTTTTTGCCACCATGAGTCGCTTTCTCTTGAAGAAGAGCTGCTTGATTATGAAGTTGTGGGTTGGACTAGACAAGGAATGAAGAAAAATTTCAAAGCTCTACACATTAGAACTTAGGAGGAATGTTTGTCATACAGTTTAGTGGCAAAATTATTTGTACAGCAAGCAGGAAAGCTTTGTTTATCACTGCATAAGTGGTTTCAGTAATGCTTCCTTTTTATATCTCTGGATATCTTGATTAATTCTAGTGATTTCTAAATTAATGATTACCCATGTGTTCTCTTGCTCTGGTATTTCCTGGAGATTGAGAAATGTTAGTTTAGGAATACCTTGAGATAACAATAATCTGTATTTACAGCTGCTATAAGGACTTGCTGCTGTTTGGTTTTGGTGCTTTTTGCAGAGAAGACCCTTGCAGTTTTTATGATATTGTGTCCTTTGCTTTTGTTTTCCAGAATATGACAAACTGGGCTTTCTCCTGAACCTGGACTCAAAATTGTAAGTAGAACAGTAGGATTCTTCCTAATTTCTGTAGTTACAGCTTTCTGTTGTAAGCAACTTTTATGTCAACTGGGCACCTGCCTCACTGGACTCTACACTTCTACCTGGGACACCCAAGTCCTGCAGCAACCTGGCAATTACAACTCCTTTCTTTGCACTAGGCTTTGCAGGCCAGCTTGGATTGTGCTTCACTGTCATTAATTCCTTAATAACTGATCAAGAGACTATAAATACCCACTTGAAGCCATGACTGTCAGTCTGCTCTAGATATCCTTCTCTTTATCTTCCAAATGAAAAATGAATTAAAGATGTGAAAGCAGAAGGAATGTGAATCTACAATTTGCTGGGATACTTAGGAGTTTATATTTCCTTTCTACTTGTTTCTTTAAAAATGGAGAGTACTATTTTTGATGATAAAATAGAGCGCAAAGAACCTCAGCACAAGGCAGGGACCACTTGCTGTGTCAGAAGGACGGTGCAGTGCTGAAGGATGAAGATGCTCCTCGTACTTTTTGCCTTAAATCAGTCGAATTGAGCCTGGATTGCCGAACACTAGAGGTCAGTAGCGACCCTGTTTCTGGGGTCAGCAACCTGACGGAATTTTGGTGTTGGGAGTAAAAACACTACCAAAAGCCTTCTGCTTAAAAGGGCACAGAACCAATCTCGTGGCTTTGAGAATACATCCCCTGCACAATATGTCATGTCAATATAAACCCCATTCTTAATGTTTTGAAAATTTCATTGTACCTATAGGGTGAAACAATTCAGTTTAGTGATGATGAGCAGCCTGTGAGCTTCCAAAACGGAATAAAATCCTCCCAAGTGTGCTGGGAACTGCTGCTTGCAGGAGATGAGAAAGTCTCTAGGTATGAGCTTCTTTTGCAGAAGCAGCTGGGTACATAAACTCAATTTTAATAACATATGGCAAAAAGTAGCAGAATGCGTATGAGAAAGAAGGAATGTTGGTTATTTATTTATTTTCCTCCAAAGGCTCTGTAACTCGTTCAGCAGTCAGGAAAGATAGCAGTGACTGCATGAATAGCTCAAGGTTTCTTTCTGGTCTCATTCAATGTAGTGTTCTATGCAGTTTTTGTTGCATGCTGGCTGGAACCCATGCTGGTGGCAGAGTTACCCATTCTCTTTGTTGAATTTTCTGTGTTGGGGCATCCTAGTGATTTACAGACAATAGTGTGTGTACCCATACAACACTGTGGGATGAGATTCACATGATACCTTGCCTTCAATTTATACATGTAGAAGTCAGAGCAAAGAGATTTAATCCAAAATTGTGAAGTGGGTAAGTAACCTTTGAGTGAAGGTCTGGGTGTTGGAGAGGGAAAAAATTTTTTAAAGTTTTTAACTAGACCGATTGGTTTTTTCCAGGGTATTTTTGTGGATTTTGTAATGTCCAATTTATTGAACACGCCTGTTGACTGTCCACACACAGTTGGCATCCCAGTTTGTGCTGTGTCCAAACCACTGCTTCAGTCTTGCTCTTCCTTCTCCTTCTGCATGCACTGTCCTTTTCATTTTGCTTTTAGCAAATCCCATTGAGTCTTCCTTCCCCTCAAGCCTCTGTTCCATTATTTCTTCTCTTCTTTGCTGACTTACCTGTTTGATTACAGCTCTCCAAAGCATGGTCTGTTTTTCCTTATTCTTCAGTATGAGGCAAAGTGAAGTTTTTACCTGCTGGAGGGCTTCTATAACACTGATTTATTTTCTTAAAACCTCCCCACGATAAAAACTCTCCATTAGTTTGATTAAAGAAAGATTTTGTTGACTACTTTAAAAAATATATTTATATAGTACTCTAAATATGCACGTTTATTTTTCAGTGTCCCAAAGTTAGCTTCTAGAAAGACTTGTAACAAAATCACCATGATTAAAATAAATAGAATGAGTTAACTTAAGGAACAAAGAAAGCAAGTACTATACGTAGGTGAAATAATTTTTTTTTTAACTGCAGCTTTGTTAGGTATTGTTTGGTTGGTTTTTTCTTTTTGTATTTGTTTATTTGTTTCTTCTGTAAAATTAAAGCTGATCCTGCTTTAAGAATAGACCTGATGACTTTCAGAGTTCACTTCTGGCCTGAATTATTCTGTCGTTTGTTGGTTTTTTTGTGTTTTTTTTATAGCAAGGAAGACAGAAAATGGCTGAAAATACCATAAAACATATGAAATAATTTTTGAAAGAAAAATGGCTGATAGTCTAGGGGACTTTGCGACCATTCTACCTGTTCACCTTTTGTGGTCAGGGTACCAAATTTCTAAGTACAGACTGGATTCAATGGAACTTAGTGGTTAAAAATACTTTCTGTGACTCAGTCAAGATGGCACCATCATAGAAGCACTTTCTGGTTTAAAAAAAAAATTGCTTAGAGTTGAAAGGATTAATATGTTCTGCACTGATGACTTTATTGGCAGAAATAATTGAATTATGTCTGTCGTTGTGATATAATCGTTCTGGTGGAATCTTGCCATAGATCATAACTTTATAGGGTTCACTTAATTGACAGCATGTGAGAATCTTGTGTGACTTGAAGCACTTAGGGCAACAATTAGTTTTCTTTGGATTTTTTTTTCTTAATCTTTCGTTTGCTCAGAACCTGTTGCTGGCTGTGTCAGTTGATGTCATTGAAACTAATGGCCCGGAAGACTTAACATTTTCAACAAAGGTAGATCTGCATTAAAATTTAAGTGCTCTGACTTGCATTTTAAATGTCATACAAAGGAAAGAATTTGACATAAATAAGTACTAATGTGTCCGTTTGCCTTTGCATCTTTAGTTTTTTCATGCATTGCTACTTTAATGTCCTCTACCTTGCAGATGTCCAGGGCATGTTATTCACATATGGTACAGTCTGCTGTGGTTACAGGAATGTCATGGTTTTGTTCTCCCTGAATTCATGGAAATGGTAATGAAACCAGATTTGTTCACTTTGGAAGGAATTCTGTCAGAGGCACTTGAATAGCTTTATGTCTGATAATTTGGATGCTGTAATTAGGGAGATTACCTTCCTGGTATGGACAGGAATCTCACCTGTAAGGGGATGGCCACTTTCAAAGATACTGCAAGGATGCTTCATGGAAATGACAGGTTCTGACCAGTCTCGTTGGAAAGGAGAATATTAAGATGGAAGATGCTTCCTTTTTTGTGCCTGTGACTAGGATAACTCTTCTTTAGAAAGTCTAACAGGTTTTAAAGGGCAGGATGGTATCCAGGTGGAGATTGTTAATGACATATGGGGTGAATGGAAAGCTGAGGATGTCCATAGGCAATGCAGTTTATGAATGAGTTGTTCCCTTAGTCAAAATAGGACATAAGTCTTCTCAGGACCAGGTTAGTGAAAAAGATCTGCTGCAAAGAGTTTATCTTTTAGTTATGCTTGTACCAACCATAACATCATTACCAGAATTAGAATATCCAAACAAAATATGCACTAAGTATAGAAACAGGCCAGTTGCATCCATTTCTCCCTGCTAAAGTTTTACCAAGCAGCGGAGCCTTTTTAAAACCTGTAAGGATAACATCCAACATTTGCTGGATGTGTAGAGAAAAGCACTTATACAAAAAATACGATACAATTCACAGAATTTAATTCTCAGAGGGGGCAATAGTTCCCGAAGAACTTAAGGCTATCAATCACATTAGTTACTCAGCCAGTGGATTACTAGGTGCCACCAAATGCCAAGATTTGCAGTCACTTTCTAACATCTGTGCTTGGCAACGAGTTGCATGCTTTTGTTATTATTAAATATTTATATTGTAGTAGTTTGTTGAGGCTGGCCAGGTCTTAGAAACAAGAGTCTCATTCACTACAAATTCTGAATCATTCCCTGAGCAGAATCTATGTTTGCATTGAACTAAATGAGATTTCCGAAGGAGGATCAGCATATGAACGTGGAGTTAATTTTAGACTCTACTTAATGCTTATTAAGTGGGCCAAGCTGAAGGTTGCATGGTCATGCTTCTGTCACTTATTACTCTCTGAATGCTTGGTTTAGTCACCTTAATGATTGCTTTGAGTCTGCCTTGGCAGTTTACAAGTGTATATTCACTTGTGTTGAGCATTTGGAAAGTCCCTTTTTTGTAATAACCCCTATGATTTGGGGGCTTCTCCGTGGCATTGTTGCCCCCATGCTTCTGTGCCAGCTTTCCTTCCTGCTCTGCTCCTGTTCCATTTCCTCAGTGAGATGGAAGCTAATGACTGCTTCTGCTCATTTCAAACTCATCCTTCAGAATCTACTTTCAAAGGGACTTTAGCAGTTATATTGGGGATTTGATACTTCTAGACAACAGCCAGAGAAAAGCTCCTCTTAGGAACCTGGTAGATCTTTTCACCTTCTGCCATAGTCAGTTGAAAACCTTCGATGTCAAAATCTCAGCTGATGAATGATGGGAAAAGCTTCCCTGGGTTTGACTTTGACTGGGGAAGAACCACTCCCTCATAAAGTTTAACAAATGGTAGAAGATACAATTGAGTTTCATGGAATCTTTCTGCACTTAAACGAAACAATGTGCCTTACAATTTTCTTTCAAGGTAGAAATAGGGAAAAAAAATTGTTCCCCCTCTCAATTAGAAAATTGGCTATAAGATCACTATGGTTGACCACAATAACATAATACTAACATATTATGTAAGTACACTCTGTTAATTGTATGGTATATATTTTATATTGGTATATATTTTATATTGTGTAATTTGGGAATCTTTAGACAGGACTTAACTAAAAGGAGGAATATTTTTTTCCAATGGGCTTTGTGTTTTGCTAGACATTTTGTGATGTTGCATATTTACATATTTCTTCATTATTATAGAATAGATTTGGGAGGTGCAACAAAAATTTTTTGAATATTCATGATGATTTCAACTTTGTGTTAAAAAGAAAAGACAAAGAAATTGAGTTTTGGGGGGGCGGGAAAGCCAGAAATAACAACCTTCATCCTGCAAACTCAAATGAAACTTGATCTAGACTTTGAAAATACCATAAAAATGGAGGGAGTTTGGGCTAGGGAAACACACAGATTGGGTTACTTATGTTTGTTGAAACGTCTTTACTTCAGAGCTTTAATAATGAAGAACTGAAACAGAGCCCCTTCCCCTCATTTTCTTTCTAGGCTGGGAGGTTGCTTTGAAACTGTTTGTGTCTTTGTGTGGTACTTCACCATTAACCACTGTAAAAATAAGCAGTAAACGTGTTGGAATGCTGGACTTTCCCCATGCCTGGTGCTGTGGGATTTCTTTCTGCCCTAGGTTTTTTTTTCAGTTTGTCTTTTTGTATTCCTGCAATCCTGAACAAGGGACAAAAGAAAAGAAGTGAGAAGTCCCAATGATGTCCTGTCCTGCATAGGCAAGACTAAGAGTGCCTCTCACAGGGTAAATGAAAGGATTCTGATAATCACATGCAAGAGTGTCCTGATGCTTTTTCTGAAAGATTATTTCAAGGCTTAGCATACTGGAATTTTTTCCTGGCAATTGGTTATTTATTTCTCTTTCATTTCAGACTTTTAATTCATCTCCTTCTACCTAATCTCTTCCATTCTGTACTAATTGTTTGAGCACTTGAAATATTTAGGAAAATTAACCTGAGCAATTTATAGCAATTAAGTTACCTGGCTGTTTGTTGTTCATCCATCAAACCTCTCCCACATTTGGGTGGGATGTAACTGCCATCCCTCTTTTTGTTTTGCTCTCTTAATTCATTTCAGTTTGATTCAATTTTGATCCTTTGGCGTTCTGGTAAGGACTTCTCATGGGAGTCTTTATTATGTAACTTTGGGATTCCTGTGTTAGACACAGTTTCAGTTGATGAAGAAAAAGATAAAGACTGTAGAATTAAAAATCGCTGGCAGCTTAGATAGAATTGATTCATTGCTTGATTTGTTAAGTGCAAACAAAGTCAAAAACTTATGTTTGGTGCCTTTAAAAGAGCAAGTTTCCTGAAGCTGGAAGTAATTATGAACCAAACCATGTGGGAAAAGCATGTAAAGCAAGAAATATGAATGGCTGGGCATTGTTTAGAGCAGTTTTATACTGTTTGCCCCAAAAGTTCAGTTTCATAAGAAAGAAATGTTCATGGAAAAATAGTTCTATCAAGAGTGTAAGGGGAGACAGTGATAATGTATATATAGAAAGGTAGAAGTGTGCAGTAAATGCAGAATTTTTTCTGCTTGGATGATGGAAAAAAATGCTCTCCTTAATATCAACAACAAAATTTCAAGGAGTAGATACCTAAGTTTATGTGCTTTAGAATTGGTATGTCTGGACATGATTGTTGGAAGAATTTCTGAAGAAGTAGCAAAGGGCTTTTTGTACTACTAGACATTATTAATAAATCTTCACACACTAGGGGTTCTCCATATCCTTGGCATGAAGTTCAAGTACGAATATTTTAAAAGCAAAAGGGAATGACTCATAAGCTTTTCAACCCATTTTTGATTCTGAGAACAGTAACATATTTGCCAATATGAGTTTCCACAGAGAAAAAAGAAGTATATCTATAGTTCCAGTTACTGTGCTTATTAAAAAAAGAATGCCTTTTTAAGATGGGCTTGTTCTTCATGTGAATATCCACGCAGGTGCCTGCTATGTGTGAGACTGATTTCTCTCTTGATATGTTCATCTTAGAACTAAGTTTGTACATTTTGTGTTCTTCTAACCAGCCAGACTATTTGCACAAAACTGGGAAATCTCAGTTCTTTTTTCCCCTCTGTATGTGTAAGGTGGAATGTGTACTTTGCTTGTAGTTCTTCACCACAGTAGCATTAACCTAATTAAATGTTTGTTTATTTGTTTTCTGGGGGTGGATATGGTTACAACTAGTAACAAGTTTCTACTTTTGTTGTTCTACTACTGATGTTTGAGCAAAAATTTTTACAGTTATTGCATTCACAGAAGGCTGAATTTGCTTTAATAGCAAAATCCCATTCAGGGAATATCTAATAGCTCATAAATGGCATGGGTGTCCTCATGTTGCTTTGTCCTCTTGAGGGAAGGGCACATTAAAAGCCACACTTCATATTCTTCCTTCAGAAATCTATTCTAAAACTCGGAGACAAATTACTTCAGTTTTGGCCAGCTGCTGCACTGGTGAGGTTGTAATGCTTCTAGTTACACTATATCCTCCTACAAAGATCTTCTTGCTCCCTGAATAACTTATAAAAATTGAATGAGTTGGGCTATCTAAGCATTGATCATTCCCAAAACTTAAGAGATTAGAAATACTGCTAGATGTTCTGTGGGATCATGGGTTTTGATAGAGATTTATGTTAAAACACTGGTGTTCATCATTTTACTTTTGATCTTGGTCATTAAGAACAAAGCACCAGCACACATTGTGGAAGCAGGTGATTTGTTGCTGCCTGTATTGAATCAAAGCTGTTGTGAGCTCATCCTTAAACTGATGCAAGAGCTTCCTCTCTTGAAAATCCTGAAGGTGTGTGTGTGATCACCAAGCATCAACTCTTCTGTGCCTTCCTGGCCCTTCTTGCAGGCCAGCAATGTTCCACCTCCAAAGAGAAACCCACTTCCCTTTTGTGTTCTCTTGGAAATGTGGTAGGGGACCCGCATCAGATGACTGAATGGAAACCAAGTGCATTCCAGCAGGTGAACATTGTACTGTTTATCAAGCCTGCCTCTGAACCTCGTCCCTTACTCTGAAGAACACATTTGCTATTATATCCAGACACAGCTCAGTTGTCAGCCCTTAATTTATAAGCTGGCTCTGAGGAGGTTTTGTAAATGGAGTGAATGGGAAGAGACAACTCAGTCTGCCTCTAACTTTGTCTTCTGCGTTGCTATAATGTGACCAGAGACATCAAAGCTTTGCTGTCTGCCTCATCCTGCTAAGATTGCCATACATAAATTTTAAGAATATGTAGTAAGTCATCAAGGCAGGAAAGAGTTTAGTGGAACAAACACATATGAACTTCTTGCATGCTGAGGAAGGGCAGTAAAACCAAGACATACTTTTAACACTGTGATTAGCATCTCTTAGGTAAGAAAACAGTATTTCATTATGTTGTAATAATGGAAGAAGCCTTATTGCTGTGCTTGAGAACTGTCTAGCAGAGGAGAGGAATGAAGAAGACTGAAGGAAATTTGTTAAATATAATCCAAGGAGTATTTTATTTTACTTATTCCATTCCCAGTCTTAAGACTAGAAACCTGATAGTAAGTTTTGATGAGTAAAAACCTCTTTATTTTAGTTGTTCTAGGACTGAAGGACAAGATAAATTTTGATTAGGTTGATAAATTTAGGGAATGCTTTTTCCTTCAGGAATCTGCGCTGCAGAAGTACTCCAAAGGACCCCAGCCCTGACCAGGACTGGTGGGAGAGGTGATGGTGTGTGATGCCTGTTGCAATAAACAAAACATGCTGAAGGCTACTTTGCAGCAGGAAGGTTAATGGCAACTGTGTCTGATGTGACATGTTGGGGAATGAGTTGTGTAGCAGTTGTTGCTGTAAGATGTTTTTGAGGTTATGGATGTGTGAATTAAATTATGAGGCTGAGATGAGGTTTTCTCTATTTGCTTTTGAGAAAACCAAGCAGTTAAATTAATTTTAATTAAATACTTTAACATTACACAGAAGCTGATGTGATTCTTTCCCTGTTCACAGTAGAAATGAAAACAGGCAGAAATGCTGCTGTTAACACTAGCTTGGAGCCCCACTCCTGCTCTAAGAAATGAGAATCAGGACCACAAAGGGAAGGACAGAAAACTGAGAACATGTATGTGCTGTTTCTGCCTTGTCTGCCGTGCAATCTGTTCCAACTCATCAAAGAATAAACTGAAAAGCCAACAAACAGTGTTTTAAATTTCCATATTGAATGTGTTTGTACAGTTCTGGTTGATTTCAGACCTTTTAATTCCTACTTAGAAATATCTTCCCCTGGCTCCTTAAAAGAGTTAATCTTGAAGACCTCAAAACTGTGAGCGGTGTCCTGTACAGCTGCAAAATGTTGGGTGCCTTCCTCTTGTCCCCTTTCATCCTCTTTTAGTGACCCTTTTTTTATATCATTGAAGGCAGAAATTCCCAAAGGTGGTTGTGTCACTGGACTGTTTGAGTCAGGGACTCTGATCTGTACAGGAGTCAAAGCTGTATTTTAACATCATGGAACTTGGCTCAGGTGATTTTGTGAAGATTTGCTATTTTGATGAATTAACAAGGAGGAGAGGGTAGGATTTGTCCTTTTAAAAACAGAAACCTAATTTATGGCTCAGCCTTGGAGCTCTCCTTTATATTGTTCTGCAAACAATTTGGAAAAAACGCTACTCTCTCTCAGAGCCATGAATGTAAGGCTCCTGATGTAGGGCTGGTGTTCAGTGAAGTTACGGTGATACAAGATGAAGGATGGTTGGATTAATTGGGCTGTTCAGAGCTTTTTGAGACAAACTTTATTGAGTTCTCTGACTCATGGTGGTTACCTATGGCAGGTTGGATGTTGGTTGGGCAGCCTTTTCAGACAAACAGCTGCTCTTTGAAGTGAAGGAAGAAAAAAAAAACTTTTATCTTAGAAGAGCATTCACTAGAACAATGTATGGAGTGAACAGGAAGGGTTTTTTGATCTCAGTGATTCTGCAGCTGTTCTTACAAACAAAGGTTCCAGCTATTCTCTATTTTCCCTAAAGCAGTTTGGATTTTTGTTAGTTTTGTGAAGGCATTTTTGTCACAGTAACTGCAAGGGTTCTTTCAGGATCGTGTTCGGTATTTACAGCAGAATTTCTGGAGGAAACATTTTTCCTCCCAATATGTAGCGTCCCTCTTCTTAAGGCTTTGGTGTGGTAGTTACTAGATTAATTGATGTCTGCTTGAATTCATGACATCTGTCTCTAATATAGGTCACTGGAGACAGCCTTTTTTGGATTACTGCTTCAGAAAGAGGAGTGAGAAAAATTGAAAACCTCATGACTATATACAGCATTTTGTAAAACTACTGTTAAACCACATTCCCCAATTGTGAGGTCACCTCTGCATACCGTCTAGAGCACTTTATTCACTGACCAGTGGTTTTTTCCTCTGAATTTCAGTCCGGGGAGGGGAGTGGGGGAGTGGAAAGCACCCTTGCCATATCAAGTTGGCTTTTTCTTTTGTTTAGAGGAATTAAGTTGTTATTTTTTCCCAGGCTGTCCAGACCTTCCAAGGAAAAGTTTAAAGGGCGGCCTTTATCACCCTTACCCCTGAAAGTTCCTGAAGAAACTGAAAAGGGAGGGTGTTATGAAGTGTTTGTGTTAGATTTCCATCTCTCTCAGTAGCTGAGAGAGATCTTGCCAAGTGGAGCTTATTCCCCTAAGGTTTGGTGTCTTCCAGTTGCCCGTACAAGAGATCTGCTACTGCAACAGAAAGGGTTGAACTTCAGTTGAGGGAAAATAAAAATGGCCAGACCAAAGACTCACCTGCTCCAATACCTTGTCTCAAAGTGCTCCCTAGAATTGTTTAGGGAAGGAGAAAAATACACAATTGTGAGGCTGTCCTTGCTCCAGTGTCGCTCTACAGCTTCCGAGGGGAGGAAGCTTTGGTCTCCCCAAATTGGGGATGCTGTTAGACCTCTTAATAGCTTTTGATCCCATCTGTACATACTGATGTAAAGAAATCTGCCTATTAACTGCCTGTTATATAACAAAGTGCTTCCTTTTGTCTGTTTTACTGTCTTCACGGTGATTTTGCTTGATGTTCTAATGACATGGGAAATAGTGAATAATAAATCACAGTTGATATTTTCCATAATATTCTGCTGTGCTCTAATGTGCTCTCACACCTACCAAAACACTGAGTCCATAGCTTGGTGCATTCTACAATGAAATGAACCACATTTTTCTGAAGGAAGATTTGGTGATTAAAACCTTAGAGTGACTGATTTTCTCATTTGGCATTTAGAACTGCTAAGCACTGGATTTTGACACTCAAATCTGTATTATCCACAGACATAAAACTGTAATTTCGTCTATGCTGCTCCAGGAATTCTTAGTTGATCTTTTTTTTTCCCCCCACAGCTGCAGGCTTTTGGGGGAGTATCTTTGTTTTCAGATGTACTAATTCCTGTTAGTCTGAATAGAGGATTCCTGGATTCTAATTGGATTGAATTATTTATTTCCATCTCTTTAGCACTTTTTTGTCTCTCCTGGACCTACACTGCTGGATTTATTACACTACAAGTAGAAAAACCCTGTTCCCTGTCCAAAGAAAGCATTGCCCATTTGTAGATGTAACAAATGAGGGCTGGCGATGAAGAATTACAGGATACAGCAACAAAATTATAGTGTTGCAATTTGTCTTGCTCTATTCTTCTATTTGGCCAAAAATGAATGTGATAGGTGAGCATTTTATTTCCTATTCTACTTTTAATTCCCTCACTTTTTATGGCAATTGCACTAGCAGTGGTTTTTGAGAGGCATTTAAATAGAGAATGACAGCATTTAATTTTTGCAGGTTTTGAGAATCACATGGCCTGATATCAGGGAGTACTGTAATTTCTGGCTTTGGGGAGACAGAGTTCATTTAGACATTCTTTAGAAAGTTTTTGAAAAAGGAGTTCAGCCAGGAATCCGAATTGACTGCTGGGAGTGTTTTTATTGAGTACTAAGTGAGTCCTAACCCATCCCACCTCCTAACAGTGTGGTTATCCTCCATTACGTTATCCTTGTCTCCTGTCTGTAAAACCAGAATGCTGATACTTATCCCTGAGGATGGAAACCCAGTAATTTTGGACCTATGGAAACCAGAATAGATAAAAGTCCAGTAGTATACATTGAGGAATTGTGTTGATTGTCAGCAAGGAGCTTCATCATTAAGTTATAAGTTTTTTGTCCAAAGATTAGTAAATAATCAAAAACTCAGGGAGCAGTCATCTTCATTTTTTTTTTCTTTGTTTGGTAAACAGCTGCCTTCTGTGAAAATTAAATTTCTGTATTTCATGCTTTTTGTTTAGTCTAACAATTGGTATTCTATCCAGTTGTTTTTTCCTTTCCATGTTTCTTTAAACACACAAACAAACTCTGGAATGGACTGTTTTCTTTGCTCCTCATCTGTGTCTATGTGAACACAGTTCTGCTTTTTCTCTGGGCTACTAGTCTTGAAGGTAAGATGTAACCAAAACAGAATCTTTTTTTAAATAAGGGAAAGTTTACAAAAACCAAAGGAGATGGGGTGGTCGGGGATATTACTCAATCTTGGAGGAGTATGCAGCATGTAGTCACATATGAAATGTGACATGGACTTTGGTTGGATTTTTTTATCTTCATCCTTTAAATCTGGTTTTTGTTAAACTCAGGATTTTGTTTCTTTATTTACTTACTTAAACAAACAAAAGCTGTCTATCTTGAAAACTTCTTTTTTCCACAAGGATCCTGACACTTTTTTAGGCATTGAGAAAAGGTTTTTAATTGAGAAGCTCCAGGCAGGGTTCTTGGTCCTTGGAACTACAAGGGATGGTACAATGAGAAATTCCTTTCTGATAGAGAAATCACTTAGAGCTGTATTTCTTAAGATGTTTATGCATTTAGCACTGCTGAGACTAATCTGAAATTCCTTCTTCTGCCTAGTGATCTAATTTCTACTATTGCAAAGACCAGGAATGGAATTTAGTGAGGAAGTAGGAGTCTCCTGACTTTTTTGAGGGTGGAAGCCTTTTCAGTGTGTTTGTGCAAAGATGGCATTTCCGAGGGCGAGTGGCATTGCAGTGCTCCTGCTCTGAGCTGTCCCTGCCCCTCTGCCTGCTCTGCACCTCCCAAGGGCAGAACTGGCTTCGTGTCATCTCTTCCTTCAGGGCTGGCAAGGTGGGTCATGGGTTCTTTGTCTTCCTGGGCCAATTTAATGTAACCTAATCTTCTTCAGCTGCTGTTCTTGAGTAATCCAAATAAATAAATAAAACTATGTGTTGATTATCATTGTAAATTAATTTCATGAGAAGCCACAGTTCTTTGTAGAGATGCAAAATTTACCATTCATCATGTCATTTTAGAAACTGGGACTTGGACCATCTCTCCTTGTATTTGGCCATACAACCTCCTTGGGGAATTTGCTTACATATTGGAGTAACATTTGAAAATATTTACATTTATTTTGCTGGCTATAGGGCAATAGATGCAGTTCCCATCTCTTTCAATGTAAGCATTTTGCTTTTCCTCTTCTTTCTATCTACTCATTCCTTTCTTTTGTTTGTTTACTTTTTCCTCAGCTGGAAAATAGCAAATATCAAATGATCAGGCTGTGTAATTCTTTGAACCCAAGCTCATAAACTTGTAAGAGCTGTAATTGAAGCTTCTTAAAATTCTGGTTCAGTGTTTCCCAACTCGCACTGTGCTCCTGGTGAAGGTGGAGCTGCAGCTGTGTACCCAGGGGAGGGTTCTGTGATGGTGTCTTCCACTCCAGTGACATGATGGTCTTGACTCTATTTATAAAGTCAGATGTGGAGATGCATTTTTCAGTCCCCTGCTGTTACTGGAGTATGGGATTGACTTCCCTGTAGGTGAGTGTAAATTACTTCTGTTCCTCAGGCTGAGTAGCAGTGACTGAGGAGCTGCATCACCAAACCTGCTGAAGGTGTTGTGTCCTCCCCAGCCTTTAAGTAAACTCGTGGTATTTTCCTCATCAAATGGAATTAATTGCTTTACAAGCTTGTATGATATTATGAAAAAGAATATGAAGGACTGGAAGCTGTCAATTTATTAGGCTATAAGTAATGTATAAAACAAATACTATTCAGTTATCTGTGACCTTTTGATATTAATTGAAATACATACAAACGCACACCCTAGCCATTCTGCTTGTGTCTTCAGTAGTGTCTTTTATGGAGCAGTCCTCCAATTTTGAAGCAAATCCCTAGAAGTAACTAGTTTTTACTGTATGCTGATTGAAATGTAGCCCTTGGCTTATTTGAGGGAAACGGAACTGAAAGGTTTATTCCAGGAGTCTACAAAATTGTCTTTTGGCCAGCTCTGAGCCATGACTGTATGTGGTGGATACATCTGACCCAGGGAGTCCTACCTAATTTAAAATGCTCTGCATTTGGGGTCTCAGCATTAACTGCTTTGATGTAGTGATCTGCCAAATTATGTGCTAATATTATTTCATTATTGCTCCATAATACCTCACTGTGTTTTAGATGCCTTCATTTCGTGTTCTCATCCCATCTCCTCTTCATTTTTCATGTATCATGACATACACTTAGTAGAGCTGCTGTGTAGGCGTAAGACTCAGGTTATTTTGAACCAAAGAGAAAGAAACCCCAAGAAGAAGGGTCAGCCTAGAGAACACATTGCCAAGAACTCCTTTTCCTTGTTTCAGAAATGTGTCAGTTCATATATTTTGTGTGCAAGAGTAACAGCAAGAGACATCAGTCCTCAAATAAAATGATCTCAAGTAGATGAAGTTTTTTGATTTTTACAAACCACAATTTAAATTCCATGTGAAAGACAAAGCAGCAAAACTGTCTCTTCAAGTAGATTTTGTAATATTCAATTACATGATCTTAGTTGTGGCCATTATTTTAGTAATCTAAACACTGAGTTGTATTACTAATTTATTTTTTTAAAAGGATTTAGATTCCAGTCTTATGAGGATGACATGGTGTCCCTGATCAGGACACGATGAAGGAATTAACCATGGTGACGTTTTCATATTTGAGATTAAAAGAAGACACTTGTCTGCCAAATGCAAGCAGAAGAAAAAATCTTGTTACTTCTTCTAAATCCTCTGAAAGCAGCTGGATTTTTAACTTATCCAAATTGTGAAATTTTTTTAAGATTGATGTCCACATAACAGTGTAGAGAAGCACAGAAAATCTTAAGAATTCAGGATGTGTGCTGGTCTCATAAGAGAAAAGTCAGAAAAAAAAGCAGGAGTGCATTTTCTCTTCAGTGGAATAAGCCAATTACTTCCCTTTAACTTCACCCTCATGCAGGTACTTGTTTAAAACAGCAGATGTTTACAGTTACTGACTGATTTGTTTTTCTCATTTCTTCTGGAGAAATTTTTTACTTCACCTAGGTTTTTCCTGCACAAAATCTGAGCAAAATTTAAAGGGTCCACAGTGTCACCTAATTACATTATTTCTGCTGTCTGCACTAGCTCTGTAACTACCTCAGCCCAGAATGAGCATCAGGAGCTGGAAAAATGTACCTGGACCTGGAAGATGTAGAGGAGATTTGCACCCTTTTGTCATAAGCATCACGATGGTCCTGGCTGGCTGGATTATCAGGATGGCCTTGGAGTTCAGGCACAGTAATGGGGCAGTGAGATGGAGCTATTTACTAGCTTCTAAAGCACTAAGAAAGTAATAGTGTTTGGTTTTCCCATTTGGAAATAAAAACATTGCCAAAGAAGCAGCAATATATGCAGCAGTGTAGTAGGTACATTGTCATCAAATACAAAGGAGATGCTTATTTGTAGACTTCAGTTCTATACAGTTTTGTTATTTTACAGGACCACGTACCTACTAACACAGTGTGATTTTTCAAAGTTGGATTTGTTTGAAAGATGTATAGTTCTCGATGGGATACTTCATGCAGGATGTTTTGCAGCCTGATTTATAGAAGACTGATCTCTCCAAGACTTGTAGATCTTGCAGAAAAAAATACCCACAAAACAAATGTATATATCTAAAGTGATGTTAACTTGGATAGCTTCATCTGGTAGCAGGATGGTAAACAGCAAGGCTGTATCCAGCCCTACTCTAAATTTACTCTAGGTTACACCTACTAGGGGCTTATCATTATGAGCATGTTGGCAGTGACAGTATGCAACGCATATTCCAAAGAGATGGAACAAATACAACATGCCCCTAGATGGATTTAAAATGTAGAGTGCCCCTTTCTAGTTTTCTGCAGCTTGCTGACTCAAAATGCGGCACGAAGAAAGGAGATGTGCAAATGTTGAATGATACGAGATGGCAGCTACAGTTGGCTTGGAGAACTGTTCTGCCTCTGGCACTTTGGATCATGAACCTCATCACATCCAAGAAATGTTAACAGCTCGGCCTGGGGGCTTTAGCAGCTCTGAGTGTCTTTGTGGGTTTGTACTGACAGCTCCCCCCCATCAGTATGCAGCGATTGGCATTCTGGGGGCTCACATGCAGGAGGGTCTCAGCCTGCTATTCTTGTGCAGAAACACCATGATGGGCATCTGAGTGACATTTTAATTTGATAATGAAAGCGCCATTAAATCAGAAAAGAGAAAAATGCCTGTGTTTGTGGCACAAGATATTTTGTGTGACCACTGAGGTCATTTGAGACAGGCCTGCTGCTGAAATAGTTATACAAGTTTGCCAGCAATGACTCACTACCATGGTGGCTGCAGACAAATTCCAGTTGCTTTCTACTTGTTTTTGAAGATTTTGGTATTAGGGTTTTCTGTATGTTGCCTAAACAATAAAATCCTAGCAACGCTTAGGTTTGCTTGATAAAAATTAAAATTTCCCACATTTCTTTGTATCTGAAATGCTTCAACAAGCTGTGATCCATACATCCTGCTGTCCCTTTTGACTGTGTCAGAAGGGGATATACTTTAGCACCATTAAAACCTGTTTTGTCAGCAACAGGCCTTTTCTTCACGTGCCTATTTATAAAGAGATCCTGACTGCCGTAAGAACACAAATCATTTTGGATGCTCATATCTCAGATGTTTTCTCATCTCTCTCATTTAGAGAAATGTATTATGATATCACATAATCACCTATGGAAACCAAATTAATGGGTTTGGGTTGTGCTAGATAATGTTACACCTGTCTCTTTCTCTCCATGCCTATATCATATTTAGAGATATCCAAACTTTTATTGTAAATAATTGACAGCATAAATGGCCAAATGTATTGTTCTGCCATCCTACAGATAAGGAATTTTGATAGTAAAATATTACATGTTTGGACCATAACTATGCAGGATATCTGTGGCAGAATTAAATACGATCCATGTTCTTAAGCTTTTTATGGTGCTTTTTAGCTTAAAAGGTCTTAAGAAATTATATACTTACAGTGACTATTTATCTTCTCCAGTTTATTTTCTCTTCCTGCTGCTGAAGGTTTAGATTTTTATTCAGCAGAAATAGATTTTATTCCTAAAGAACCATAGAGGTTCTGTATATATCTATATATTCAGAATTACAGGCGTCCTGTATATAGAGAGACCATTCTCCTGTAGTTTAGGAGGGTTTGTACTGTATGCAGTTAGTTATAAAATTAATTGTCCATGTATTGGTCATGTAGTTGGAACTGGCTACTGGCCTCTTGAGAGGTGATGCATGACCAGTATAAGAAGAATAGTTACTGCCAGTTCAGCATGGAGTTACTGTCCTTCCTATATGTAATTTTCAAGCTCTCTGAATCCACATCTGTTGCAGTTAGTAGTATTTGCTGGTTAAGTGATACTGGTGATGCCCAGGAAAGAACATGGTTCTGATAATAACAGGCTCTTCAGAACTGATTTTGTGGAGCTACTCTGTGGATCTGCACTGTCATCTTCATTTGACTCCTGCTGTTGAACTGGAGGAAGAAACCTTTCATCACCTGCCAGTTGCTGATAATGATGTAGCAAGAACAGTGTTATCGATTGCAGCCTCCACTGAATGTTGAGCATGGAACTGTAAATGCTTTTTTTGTTGTTCTTTGAAGGAATATTAACAATTTTCATATTGTGGCTGATGCTAAGATATCTAATGTTACTTTGAAAGCACAAGTGAATTAACCCTTGTAATGCTTTCATGAAATGGATAAATGTAAAGATGTTGGAGGTGGTGAATAGGGACACGAAATGGTTTTTTTCAGGTCACTCAGTAGACCTATGGTAAATGTATGTGCTGGATTGAAATATCTTTAATTAAGTTGCTAATCTTGTTTCTGTACAGAAACTGAATGAAAAAAAACCCCGCATATTCTAAATTTGGCCCAAGAGTCACTAGTCAAGCTAAATTAAGACACACCTCAACAAAGCAGCAGCAATGTAATCTCTTCCAAATACTGAAAGCACTCATCCCTTGATGATACCCTGCCAGAACGTCTTGGAGCTTGGTTTCAAGTTCCTGAAACTATCTTTAAGTAATCTTCTAAATAATACTTTTCTATAATTTTAACTTTGATCATAACTTAGAAAAATAGCTAAAGCAAAGTGCTGATTATATCTTTTTTCCTTTTGAAAGGTTGAAGTCTAAAATGATATATTGATATTTTTCTTCCATGAGCTTTACCTTGCTAGCTATGAAAACGTTTCAGCAAAACTAGTGGTTTAGTGGTATTTCAGATATCTTTACCTCTCCCCTTTGTTTGTTGTTCTTCTGTGATGCCATAGTGCAAAAAATAAATAATGGTCTGTGTTTGCCATTAGTCCCTGCGGCTGTTTTCTGCAAAGCTATAGGGAGAAAAATTACTTGGATGATTGCAAAAACTAGTTCATAGCCAGGAGAGTCCTGATTCTCTACTTGTTTTTCCACAGACCTCCAGAACTGGCATCAAAGTATGCCAATTTCTCTGAGGGAGTGTGCAAGCCAGGCTATGCATCAGCGCTCATGACTGTCATCTTCCCAAAGTAAGTAATCACTGTGGGAGTTTTTTCCCACTTCCCCTGATGACTTCTCATCCTTCAAGGTGGGTAATGGGCAGAGTTTGTCTTGAAAAGTGTCATTACTCTGTCACTTGATTGGTTCAAAGAGAGACCAGTGTTGAAATTCTGGACTATTTGAGTGGTCAGTGGCAATGGCTTAGTTGAGTTCAGTCCGACTAGGACTTTGCATAAAGAGTAGAGACTTCTGGGTGTTATTAATAAAACAAATTATGTAGTCTGTGCATGATACACGTGTGGTCAGGCTCACTGCTGGTACCAGATGATGCAATGCTCCGGAAGCTTTGGTCGTGATTAAGTTATCTGGAGTAGATGGTAAAGTGTGATGTTTTGTTGTTGGTTGGTTTTGGGTTTTTTTGTTCTTGGGAGACCAGGGTAGAGCATCCCTCAGGTGCCTGGAGTTTGTGGCATTGCTGGGAGACAGTTCAGAAGATAGATTGGCAGGAACATTAATCTCTTGAGGCTCAAGCATTTCAGTTTGGTGCATTGAGTGGAAAATTTGACCAAATGGTTGTTTGACCATTCTACAAGCTTCTTGTCCACATGGAAGCAATGCTCTAGTGCAATGATCTCTTTGGCAAAAGAGGTTGTGGACTTCTTAACATAACTGGCACTTTTCCAAAAGAGATATTTTATTTCTTTTGAGGAGGGAATTTCCATGACCTGTGCATATAAAGGTTAGGTTGAGTGATCACAGCCTTCAAGCCAAGCCTGAAACTGGTGGTATCTTCTGTCTTTGTTTTTGTTGACAAGCATGGTGTCTGCAAGCTTTTTAAAATAAAAAAATAAATCTGACATTGCCTTGTAACCAGTAGCTACTACAGACAAGCCTTAAAAACAAAACAAAACACTAAACTTCTCCATCACCAGTGTAAACCAAACAATTATCAGTATTATCTTCTGTGAGAATTTTGGAACTCTGGTTAGAATATAAATACTACAACTGAAACTGAGTGCTTTTAAATCTGTGTTTGTGTACATATTAAATGTAAATAGTATAGAGTAGGATGAATTCATTATTACAAAACTATTAATCTTACTTTAATTTTAAAAAGACTTCGGCTTTGAGAAGGAGATTTTCAGCCTTCTAGAATCTGAAGTGATATTTATTCCCTCCCTCAGCAGCTGCTTACAGATCTCTGTTCAGTCACCTTCTCCCTGTAGTTCACTGCATTGAACTGATTCCATGCAAAGAGGTACAAATGTGTCTCAAGTCGAAGCAAGTGGTTGTTGTCTTGTTCATACACTGAAAAATCATATTCACAGTTTTAAAGACAGCATATCACCAGGTATTTATGTTCAGGTGCTCATCTAACATGGACCCTAAAACTTAACTAATGTTGACGTTTTTTCCCGTGATGTCTTTGATTCCTTTATGAATTGAATTCCATGTTGGACATTTCATTATTTTACTGAGTACTGCTGCAAGGATGGCTGACCAGTAGTTCTGAAAAAAATTCCCTGCTGCACTTAAAATTCTTTCTCTTCTGCAAATTTCCTTGTACTCGGAGAACTGTGCAAAGTTAATGTTACCAAGCCAGGTATTCAATATATTTAGAACTCTTAAGGCCAAATTCTCTTGCCTGTTCATTTAAAGATTTGAGCTGCATGATTTGTTTTATTCTAGCTTTTGTTTTCAGTTGATTGTGTCATTAGGAAACCATCATCTCTACAGCTGACATTTTTTAGGCTTGGTCTTTGCTATAAAATGTGTGTTTTTGTTGGGTGTTTTTAATATTTGGATAAAGTTGGTTTGGCTGTTTTCAAGCATGAATAAAATGAATAAATGTTTTCCCATTTTAAGGTTCCTGACTTCTTAGTGCAATTTTAAATATAAATAGGCAAAATATGGTGGAAATAGTTGAAATAGAAGAAATATTTCTCAGAGGTTGTAGCTCTTCTTGGTAAGTGCTTTTTTTACTGGTAAAACGGAGAGTTCAGACTTTACCAAGCATGAGCAAGTACTGGATGGATTAAAGAACAATGCCCTGAGAAATCCAAAAATGTGGTTGATGGTAAGAACAGAGTAAATGAATGTTTGTTTGTTCGTTTGTTTGTATGAAGTCCTCAGTCAATCAGTTATCATTCTAGCAATGCTTGATCCCTTCATCAATAATCCTATCTGGAAAAAATCCCAGGTTATAGAGTACTAAATAAAGGGTCGGTTACTTCTAGAGAACAATCTGGATTGCCTGATTTAAATGGCCACAGTCCAACAAAATATATGCTAATATATTCAACATGAAATAAAACATCTGGGAGGAACAAATGCAGATCATACCTTCAAGATTGAAAAAACTTTGTCTTGGAAACAGACTGAGAAACCTTCACGTTATCTTAACAAAATACTATTTCTTAAGTGCTATTTCAAGTTCGTATGTGCATAAATAAGTTGAGAATTTTGTGTGAAATACCAGCTTAAAATTAAAATACAAAACCTTACAATCCAAGATTTCTAGAATGCTGTGTCCAGCTTCAGTGGTAAAGTGTGAGAAGGGAAGGGAAATAAGAGATGGAAGAAAAGCCACAAAAATGAACAATGACTTGCTTAAACAGTAAAGTAAACAAGACTCCTAGAAATAAGTCATCTTTCTGAAGCAGAAGTTGTATCCAAATGAGGAGAATAGGAAAGAGCATTAACTTTGGCAAGTTAAATATAAACCATAATGAGGTAGAGCAAAAAAAATGTTGAGGAACAACTTTGTAAAGACATTTAAAAAAATAATAAAGCTTTTTGTCTAAGTGTCAAAGGCAGAAAGCCTGTCAGAGATCCCGATGAGCTGATAGATGTTCATAATATTACATGTGAGCTAAGGGAAGGTAAAGCTGTAGCAGAGAAGTTATTTGCATTGCTATTCAGTGCAGAACAGTTCCCATGTGGACCCTTCATTTCCAGGGGACAGGCTGGGGGAAAGTGACAGAAGCTTGACGTTTTGGAGTGAATTCCTAGCACAAAGAATTGCTAGGAAAAGTTCTCACTTTGTGAGGAACTCGATGTTGGAGTTGCTGAGTTACACACAGTTGTGTATAATCATTGCTTAAATTGGCCTTAGAATGGAAGAATAAAAAGCAGTAAACGTGCTGGGCTTTTCAAGAAGGGTGTGGGGAGTATTTGGGAAAGTGGAAACTAAGAGCAAGTCTGCTTTCTGTATCAGGCTCCTCTTAGAACCTAAAAATAAAGAATAGAATTAGTGTTTGTTCACAGATACAGATGAGACAAGTTGTCTTCTGCAGCAGGAACTTCTGCCCTGTAAATCTGCTTGTGTTGTTTCAATGGCTGGATCAGCATTTGATAAAGGTGATTTAACTAATTCAATATATCTGGATTTCTTAAATAAACCGCAATGCACACACACACCCACACCCCAAGCAAACCAACCCCAGCCCAAAAAATCAAAAACAACCAAACATTTGCTGTTTCAAAGATTTTTGGAAAATTAAACTGGTGTAATCCTGTAGTGATTAGGTAGTGACTAGGTAAGTAGAGGAAACTGTGTGGAAAAAATAAGAAGATTGGACAGTACAGGGATTACTCCTGGAGTCCTCTGGAAGAAAGTGTGCTGGGATCTCTCCTGTTCCAAGTGCTCATAAACTACCTGGAATGGAGGATGAATAATAAAGCACTGACACATTTTTCCAGGTGGTAAGACCAAGAGCTGACTGTGAGGAGTGTCAGAGGGATCTCACATCTGTAAGTGGTGGGGCAAGAAAATAGCAGGCCAAATTCTGTTCTGATAGATATAAGATAGTGTTTGTGGAGAAGACAGATCTGACAGTTTGTGGTGTGTGGTGGACTTAGTTGTGCCTTAGAGCAAGCAGAGGGTATTCACAAGCCTGTATAACATAGTGAATGACATGGTTTGATAAGATTTGGAGATACTAAATGCAAATATTGTGCTCCAGGTTTAAAATAAATAAAGGTAAGTTCTATTTCATGCTATTTCCAGTTACATTCTTCTGAGAATGAGCTCCATAGTGGGCAAAAGATTAAAACAAATAAAATATACTCTGAAGTCTTCAGGCATGGAGCTCTCTCAGTTGCATCCTAAATGGATGTTGAGGGCGGCATGTAGCTTGATGTATTCCCTGGTTCTTAGGCTTTTTACTGTCCCATAGACACAGACGTTAAGTATAGGGCAAAATGGATGCCTGGTCTAATCCATTGTGCCCATGTCTTTCTTTTCTGGGTTTTTTAATTATTATGCCTTAAAAGCAGAGTGACATAGCTTCAGAAAAACGTGCTGTAATCAGAGTCACGACAGTGGCTCCCCACCAAGAAAATGGGTGCATGATCTCAGTCCTGCAGCTCAGTGTAAGGTCTGGCCAGCTGGGCTGCGTCTGCTGCTCACTGTAAATGAAGGAGTTATCTAATTTTTCACTTTCCAGGACAATAAGATTCTGCCTCTTGCAAATCTCCCACCAGCAGATAATGACTCAAAGTGCCTGAACTAAGGTTACTGGTTTCAGCATGATACAAAGAAAATGGCAAGTGTGTTTGGTAAAATGGCATCAGTAGGTCAGTGAATTAGACTACTATGTTCAGTGAATGACACTAGTTGGTCTGAGGTCACCTACAAGTCTGGAGTTGATGTTTTGACCTTTTTGTAGATGGCACTAACTTGTATTTGCAGTGGTAACACTGCAGTCTCCTGCGTGTCTGGCCTTGCTGTGGAAACGATGCTGCCTGTGTACAGCTCTTTCTATGCCCTATTCTTTATCAAATGAGAAAAGAGACCTCTGCCCACGGTTTGTGGCTGACGTGCCAGCCTGGGACAGTTCAGCTACTCAATACTCAGCTGCAATTTTCCAACCACAAGCTCTTGTAATTTGGCAGCTAATAATAAAAATTAGAGGAGGCGGTAAATAGAGAGGGAATGTCTGCAGCCTGCAGACTTGTGTATCTGTGTTTGGTAGGGCAACATGGCAAAGATTTATTTAAAGAGTATCTGAAAGTGTTTCAGAATAAGGGAGAAAGGGGAAGTTCAATATACAACAAATCTGTTGGTGTTGTGACCAAAGGAGTGAATTTACCATTTGTGTTTCAGATACATAAGACTATTTTCGCACCAAGGATATGACTGTAGCATCTTCTAGTCAGCTGATGCTAGGAAATAGCCTCATATGAATCACAAACCTTTTTAAGTCAATTCAGAAACAAAATCAGTTTGGTTTGGTTTGTTTGATTATTGTGGTGTGAACTTTCTACTGATTAGCAATTGGTATTTTCTTCACAGTCTTATTTTTTTCCCCTCTTATTTTTCAATAATGTAGCCTGCTCTTCACTCAGAGGATGAGGTCTCCTGTCCTGTAAAGTCTTCTGGGTTTATATTTTCATGCTGAATAGCTTCTTTGTACATAAAGTTCAAAAATTTTAAAGCTTTCATATCAGCAGAGAGTGCATGACACGGATTTATGCCAGCCACAGAAATTTCAGTGGCTTTCTCTGAAGTCATTTTTCTGTGGGGTTTTTTTCTGATGTTTAGTTCCCCCTTGATTTTATAGGTCATAGACTCCTGTGCCTTGCTCCACTTCCACAGGCTGGGGGAACATGGATGGCACAGCACCAGAAGGCCTTTCTTTAGAGTGTAGACTCCTGTCTCCTTCACATCAGAGCTTGGCAAAAATTTCTTTGCTATTGGTGTCTTACAGATACGGTTTTGCAGCGTTTATACTTTAGGGAAAAAAACTCATTCTTATATGCAAATAGGGTATAGGGACTTTGGGTGGAACTGGAGCTGCAGCAAAGGCTTTAGTAGGAGTCAGGATAATTTAAAAATGTGTTCCCCTGATACTAAATATTTCCACATTCATTTCCATATCTCCTTTCAGGAAGCTGTGCTTCTTATAACAAGCACACAATAGCATCTGTCCATCCCACACATTTCTTTGTTATTTAGGTATTCAGAAAAAAAAAAAAGAGAATTTTTAACCCTCTGCTTAGAACTGACTTTATGCATGTCTGACAGTCTCTATGCCTCACAAATTACTGCCATGCCCAGCATGGGCTTGTACTGAAGTGACAGGGCATGAGCTCAGTGCTGCGGGGCTATCAGTGCAGGGGACGGCTGCTTCCTCTGTGATTAACTATTTAAGGAGGACAGAGGAAGGCGAAGGATGGCAGCTTCATGTGGTTCCCGAGAGCTAATGAAGAAATAGACTGGATAATTAATGTGCCACTACATTGCTACAGGATTGCTACAGGGATTAAAAACTGTTGCCCAGCTGGTGTGGCACATCTGCTGCATAGCTTGGGGTCTCTTCAGGTGCAATGGGATAGTATCTCTTAATTTTTAAAGGAAAATAATATCTATATATCTAATATATATATGAATATTCAGCATATAATATATATATGCTGAATTAGTTGTTGATAGTGTTTTTTTGTCTTCTAAATGTAAGTATAATGTACATCTTATTTTGAAACACACTGAGGTGGTGCATTTTGTTAATTAGAGCTGTGAAAGCAGCTTGTGTTCAACAAAGAATGGACACATCTCAAGACTTCCACTGAAGTCAGGGTCCCTGTGTCCCAGACACTGCTGTGAGAAAGTCTTTCTGCTTTCCTTCAAAACGAGATTGCTACTGCTCTGGGAATGGGGAGCACTCAAATCCCTGTCCCTTCTTTAAGTCTCTAGTTCTGTGCCTGTGCTTTCATTCCGGAAGTTTGTGATGGTGACAGGGATTGTTTCAGAGCTCACAGTTACATTTGGAGTCCTGGTAACTGCTGTAATCACAGCTCTGAAAGGAACTCTGTAGGTGCCACTGCCCAAAAGGGTGTTTGGGGAAGCTGGACTGCTAACCTGGAATCTTCATGGCACCTCTCACCTGTCCCCACATCAAAGACTAAGGAAATATCATTGTTGCATTACTGAGGTTTGAATTTGAAGGGACAAGTTGATGCAGGTGTATTTTTTCCTAGGCAGTGCTGAACATCACCAGTTTCCCTCTGGCTGTTTTAACTCTGGCTAAAAGAGTTCCAGACTCATAGGAGGAGAAAGGAGGGATAAAAGAGAAGTTGTTGGCACCCTGGTCAGTGAAGCTGTCAGGGTTTTCCATTTCTCCAAGCTCCAGGCTGTTAAATGCCTGGCCTGTGCCAGGGGCATTGAAGCATGCTGCTGCTCTCCCTTACCTCCTGTCACCTCCTTATTCTGTGTTTTGTAAATCCCAGGCTAAACAAACATGCAAGCCAAAACACGCACCCTCTCAAATCACTCCTGGTGTCTGGGTAGCACCTCCCCACGCAGAGCTCTGTGGCTTTTCCAGTAACACGTCTTCCCATGCACTCAGCTGCTGCTCCACTGTCACTGCTGGCAAAGGGAATATTTTGCACTTCTCTGCCTTTCTTTCCTTGTGAATTTTATGAAGTGGTGCCTTTTTTCTCCCTTATATGTTGGTTCTAGAAAAACTTCCTCAGCTTTTTCACCTCTGCAGTTGGTGTGCTAGGTATTATATGTAATTTGAAGGCACTTACTAAGGAGACGATTTTTAGAAATATCTATTAATGTATATTTTGAGTGACAGAATTGGGTCAGAGTACACAACAGGTATAATTCCTATGTTTGTTTTATTGTCTTGGACTCATTTGAGAGATTTAAATCTCTCATACTTCGGCCTAGAGGTGACAAGTATGTTATCTCACAAAATATTTTCGCTGCAGCTGTCTCTAGTGAATATACAGCACAGTCTGTTAGGAGACATTTGCTTTCAGTGTTCAAACAAGGATTGTTGTCTGAGCTCTTGTTGCTATTTATAACTGGGCCAATTGGATTGCCCTTCACAACACCCTGACTGCTTCAGTCCCTTGCACCTGCCTTGTCTGTAGGAGGAAGCTGGGATTAAGAAGCAACTTTTGATAATTCATGTTGAGTGTTGCAAACCTCTAGTACTGAAGTGGTGGTAACCAAAGCTTTGTTTAAAGTGTGGTCATACAACTTAATTTCTCTCTGGCAGATCCCCTGCATTCATTTTTTATTGTAGAGAACAGGGCTTGGGAATGTAATTCCAGAGAGGAGCAGATGAAACTGGACCCAGAACTTCACTGCTAGCTCTGAAATTCATGCACTGATTGACCAGCTCGAGCTCGTACTTCAAAACAAAATTCAATGGCAGCAGCTCATTGCTTCACTTCTGACTATGTGCATGCTGCTGCAGTCAGGTTGAAGTAGACATGGCATAATGTAACAGTAGATGTAAAAAAAAAAAAAAAAAAAGAAAAGGTTCTGTTTCTGTGTCTGCATTCCCACTGTTTGCATAAGGAGTTCGTGCTGCCCTTTGTGCTGCTCCATTACCTGAGTGAGCAGAGCTGCCTGTGCACAGTGCAATGAACTGGGTAAGCAAAATAATCCTTATAGCTGAACATGAGTTTTTCCTCCCCCATCCATCTACTCATTTTGTGCAAGATTATTTTTAATCCATACCAGTTCACTGATTCAGTTTATGAAATTGCCATATCATTATACAAACCCTGCCAGGGGTGCAGCTTGAGAACTGAAGAGCTAAGGTGATGGTACTGCAAAAACTTGGTCAGCCAGCTTGGGCACCAGGATAGGGATGTGGGGAGCTGATGCTCAGGAGGTAGAGATATGGTTTCACCTTCAGTTCATGTAGGTTGTTCTCTCTGTCCCATGTTGACTGTGTAACCTTTAAACAGTTGTGTAAAGTAATATATGCAATTCCCATGTGCTGATCAGGATAGTAGATTCTGTATCAGAGCCATTTTTGGTGCTAAAATCTTTCATGTTTGACCTCTCTCTTAAGAGTTTAAATGAAGTATGTGAATCCGTGTGATGTGCAGGCTTTGTGACTGAAAAGTATGTCTCCAGTGTCTTTTTCGTGACTCTGGAATTAAGTGAGACTATAAAATGAAAGCTGGAACATGGACACAGGGACTTTACTGAGCATGTGCCTTTCTGGCTTCGAAAAAGATGCAGAGCATATGTGTTCTTGCTTTAATATGAGTACACTGCATCATATGTTAGAGTGGGAATAGGACAGGTTTGGTTGTTTTGAGGGTGTTTTTTTTGTTTGCTTGTTGTTGTTATTTTCCAGAATACCAAAGTTATTTCTAAATTGTGGACTGTTAACAAAAAAAAAAAAAGGACAGCTTTGCAAATGTACGAATAAATAACCATATTTGCGTGAGCATGTAAGATTGTAATAGAAGCAATAAACTTAATTAATGCCACCAAATGAGCATGTTTTATTGTGCATGTGTGTTTGGACTGTTGCTGTAGCCCATCTGCGCTTAAAGCTATACCAGTAAGAATGTTTGACTTCCAGGAAAATCTAGCAGGAAAGATTGCTTAAGGAGCTAAATCCATTTGAATGAAGGAAAATATCAGTGAGCATGGAATGCAAGAAATTAAAAATATCAGTGAGCTTGAAGGTTAAGCTGTAATATCACTGCGGTTTTTATATACAAGACTTACCTTCTTTTCTCTTCCTCACATTCCCATAAGAAAATGTTTTTATCTCTTTTGATTAAAACTCTGACTTTGACTTTGTGAAGGTTCATATTTATTGGTCCAGACCATCTCCTCAGAGCCCCAAGTAGTTCCTTGGTATTTTTGAGACTCTGTATGTCACCAGTGATTTCCTCTTGCCATAGAAAAGTGTGCAGCTTCCCTCAAAGTTTTCTGAATTGTGTTCAAGAATGGATAATTGTTTCTTCTGAACTCCCTACTGGTGGCTTTCATCACAGTTCCTATCTTTGGGTAGATTTCAAGTCAAATTATTTTCCTCTTCCATCCTTCTCTCTCCTCTATTACTGCTCACTTTGTTCTATTATTGAAACATTTCAGGAGTGTCAGTGCATGCAAATGTTGTCACTGAGCCAGTGTACATTGGCTAAGAATATGGATGAAAAGGCAGCCTGATAATTTATGCAAGATTATTAGACCAAATTAGAAACAGTCTGGGGAACCCTCCAACTCTACATTAGGCAAATGAAGGTAAAAACTGAAAAGATTATAAATTCTCTTTGTAGCAATTTGAAAAGTCGCTTGAGAACATTGTTCAGATAATGTTGTAGAAACTGACTCCACTGCAGCAAAAGCTCCTTTGACATCTATTATTTTCTTGGTACCTTTACTACAATTCTGAGCTAAGTATGCAGCAAAATAAAATCCATAAATGAATTGCTAAATACTATCAAAGCAATGCTGTAATTGTTGCAGTAGTGCCAGGGATCACAATAGCTTGGTGAAGTTCCTGTATTTTCCCAAGTTCACCCAACCCAAAACACACGTAATGCTGGAAACCAGGGCAAGAGCATTGCCACACACTGCGGTGCAATGGGATAGCAGATTTCACTAGAATTACTCACTGTGGGCTTTTATTCTGCTTCTGTCTTGCTAAATTCTGGAGATTTATGCGCTCAGTAGAAGTTGTTTCCTTTTTGTGTAATCTGACGTACATTTAAGAATGATCACGTCCTTTCTCTCCTGAAGCACTTTGATTTACTTGCACAGGAACTTCCTGTGTGCAAGTCAGGGCTGTAGCTTACTCCAGTGTCCAGCTTGAAAACCAGAAAAACTGCGTCCAACTTTCTTGAGAAGTGTTTAATTGTGATTTTTTTGGAAAATCCTTGCATCTGCCATGCTAATTTGCTCTTCCTTCAAGCTTAAACAACTGATGTAAACTTCAGGAATTCTGTAAGTTTCAAGTAACACATCTTGTACAGTTCTTGGAAAAGAGAAGATTTGAGGTTTATATGGTTTCCCCTTTCTAAACTGGCACTTGTGTCACACCAATTTTAGCATGTTTCTGATCTGTTTATCAGCTGTGCCAGCCTAGGTTTGTGTTTACACTGGTGATATCAGTATGATAAAGAGACTGCTGAGCAATTAGTTAGTTTATCTTGGAATGAAACAGATCAAAATATGTGTGACATTCTGTGGGATCTTGGAACACCTGAAACCAGAAGAATATATAACTGTGCCAGTGCACAAAACCACAATGATTTTAGTCCTAAATGAAAAAGTCTGTGCATCTGATTTACTTTGGGCCTGCCTCCATTAGCAGTCTCTGCTGCCTTTAATGGAAGGTGATGCTCTGCTAGCCACCATAAGTGTTTGTTTCCGGGCTTGGATCTTTTTTCTTTTTTTTTTTTTTATTACAGTTTACACTGAGAGTGAAAACTGGCCCATGGTTGAGCTGTTCTAAATACAAACAGTTCCATTGAATGCTTCAGGAAAAGTGGAATAGTTTTAAGTCAACTAAAAATGACAAGCAAGGGAAAGCTGTTTGTGACACGATGGGTTTCCCTGTCCCTGAAGCCATCCCTGGGCTCCCTGATGTGCTATCCTGGGCTGGCCTGCAGCACCAGCAAGTCCATAGGATGGCAGCTGTTGTGGTGGCAGTCTTGCCTCCAGTTTGGAAGGAAAACACCAACTTTGGAATGGTCTCAGGGATGCTCAAAGCCACACCAGCTGCTTCACCAGGCAGTGAATTAGGGATGAGTAGCACAGCATATATCTGTCCTGGGAGTTTTGTTTATGTTTTAAGAATTTGTTTGTAAATGTGTAAGCTCATGGGTGGATACAGTATAGAGCTCCAGGCAGTTGTAGTGTAACCTGTGGCAAAACAAGCAACTCCCTAAAGCCAGTGGTGGCCAGCTCTTTTTGCTTTTGCTTTGTTTCTTAAACAGTGTCTGTGGAGTTCAGGCATCTGCAGAGGAAGATGCTGGTCCCAAGGTTAAACAGGCCAGCTCTCAGTCTGCTGTCGCTGACTTATTCCTGCTGTTCTTGGAACGTCTGAGAAAGGATGTCCAGAATTTGAAGGAGGTGAAATATGCTTACTGGTCTTGGTTTAAGGAAAGAAAACTAAAATAAGAAAACCACAAAATTTCTCTGTTTTTTCCCCTTGTTGGGGATTTTTGTCAGCACATGGTACCAGGCATTTCTTCTCCTTGAAACACATCTGATCTCCTGGGTAATAACAACTATTTATGGAACAACAGGATACCAAACAGTTTATAAACACTAGGCTTGTTTATTTCTGCTCTGTGACTGCTCATTTCACATAGGGGTTTCCTCATCTGTCAAGGGTGAAGAAACTTGTCTGAGCAGACACATCTGTAAAGAAGTAGTTGGTCTTGCTCTGCCATAGTAGCCTGGTGGAAGAGCTGTCCTGCTCAGCCAAAAATTCCACCTGTGCTCAGTAAGGAAGGTCTTTTAGCAGGAAAGTAGTCATTGGGTATTTTCTAAAAGGAAAGGAGGAACTGTTCTGCTTCACTTTTCTAACTCTGGCACCTGCTGCTAATGGAGGGTGTGGGTTTGAAATGCTGATCTCCTCTGTCTCTTCTCTGGGAAGCAGGTTCTTTATTCTTCAGTACTGCATTACTAGGATTTGCAATAGCTGGAGGACTCCATGTCCAGACAGGAAATGAAAGAAAACAGGGCTAATAGTTTGGGTGGGTTTTATATTAATAGGACTTGATTTCCAGTGTTTTGCCACCTCTTGTGGGTTGTTGGACAGAAAACGCAGAGGAGAAACAGCACTTCATTCTGCATAGTTAGCTGCCAGACACTGCACCCTCTCTGAGGAGATGGGAACAATGATGGTTCCAGGCCATCCAGGAGAAAGAGGAGAGAAATCCTGTGAAATAAGCCATGTCTGGAGTGCTCTAAGATACAGAATAATTCATGTAGAAATTTAGAGCTGTGTGAGATCTGCTGTGCTGACTGATGCACACTCTGCCTCCATCTGAACAGTGGCTGTGTGATGATGAACTGCTGAGATGTTGTGACAGATGCCAGTCAGAGGGATGATTTTGACAGATTTTTTGTAATGATTAACATCACTGGAAGCAGTTGTTTGTGTTTCTGCATGTTTGTTTTAATTCATCTCCTCTTTGTTTCCCTTTCACAGCAATGCCCAGTTTACCATAATGAGATTCAGGAAGCTGGAATCAGTCTCAATTAGTGAGGTTACTGTAAATATTTTCACTGACAAAACTGTCTTTATTCAGTTAAGATCTCAAAATACTTGAATGTTGTCTTATGTTAAAGAGAAGATCCAGTAATTCAAATAAAGTGATACCAGGAGGGCAGTTTATTCTGAGATAATCCTGTCTTTAGCTATTCTAAAGAAATTGTGTTCCCTGAAGATGCAGGAACCCCAATAAGAGGCAGAGGAGAGATGTATGAGGGAAGAGGAAACGGTTCCCACAGACAGATCTAACTGTATTTAACAAGTTGCCTGGCCTGTTTAGAAGTGCACAGGCACTGTGGTCTGCAGTTGGTAAACTGAGTAATAATTCGAGTTGTCTGTATCTGGAGAACTTGGAGCAACCATCAGTGACAAGCCCCTCTTCCTTGGTTGGGAGAGGAACCCTCAGTATCCCAGACATCTGGCTGAGGAAGAGCCCTCAACAGCTTGTTCACAGTGACCACTGCAAGCTAAGAAGTAAAAAATTAAGTGGGAAAATCAGTGTTAAACACTTCAGGCATTTCTAGATTTGCAGGAATCTTTCACTTCTAAACGTTATTTTTTAGTGTAGCACTGACTTTCAGCTGCTACTGAGGTGTTTCTTTTAATACCCAAGACCTGGCATGTCAGCTAGAGTAGAGAGTCAGACACACAGGAGGGCAGGTTTCCAAGCTTGTTCCAGTTTGCAAGTGTTGAGAGGGTTTGCCTGCTACATTTTATTTTGGGTTTGGTTGGGGTTTTTTTTGTGGATTACAGTGCACCCTCTTCATGTCAGACCACTAAACAAAATTTTTAAAAACTAACCTGATTTCTCCAGCAAATCAGAGTTGAAATTCTTGATCAGTAGCTTGGAAATAGCTACAAAACAAAGCAGAAAATTAGTCAAATGCAAAATTCTGAATATACCTGGCATCAATCTCTTCATTTCATCTGCTGCTAGAAGATTTTGGACACTTGTCTTGACTGTGGAAGCCAAGTGTCAATTCTTCAATACTCTGACTTCATAATGCTGCGTTTCACAGCAGTCCTAGGAAAGAAGATGCTTGTTCTGCCTTGTCTCCCAGGGTTTGTTCTGTGCCATAGTCCTGGGCTGATTTCTCTCACATGCAAGGCAATCACTTCCTTCCTTCTCCCGTTTTTGTCCTCAGAGCTCTTCTTTTGGCTCCATCTGCCTTTCTGTGTGGATGGAGATTGTGTCACACAGATTGTGTCCATCCTTTATCTCTCTTGGGCTACATCTCTGTTTACTTTTTTGTATGAGTAAGATGGTAACCTTTGTTGTTCGCAACATTTTTAAGTCTTCCACAGCAGTTTGTAAATTCTGTGTCAGGAAGCATGTTCAGTGTGTATATGTCCCAGTCATACTGCTCCCCAGCTGAGCTTAGCTGTCTGTAGGCTTCCCAAAGCACAGTAGCAGTATATATGAGAACCTAGGACCTCTCTTCTCCATTTTTTGGGGACTTTTGGGTGGAATAGGAAGACTCAGAGGCAGCAGAGAAGAATAAGAGAGCATGTGCTGCTGGACCAGAGGGTTCTGGCTCTCTGGGGCATTTTGAGGGAGCACAAGCAGTACTTTGGTGGTTTGTAGTGAGGCACTGCAAAGCTTTGCCTCCTAGGCCCTGGAAAATCTCTCAGTTCCCACTAGCAGGTATAAACTGGTGGGTTTCCAATAAGCATTGCTCAGGAAAAGACCCTACAGTTCACATCACCCCTGGAGCATGACAGCCACCTTCACTCTGCTGAAATGAAGTGAGCTAATTTGTTTCCCAGCAGACTAATTGCTCATGGCTTATTATAGAGACTATTTGGGGCCCTGTTCTGAAGACTGTTTGTTCCGGACAGCGTGTTTTAGAATATGTTTGTATGTGCTGGCAAATTTTTCAGGTTGTGCTGGTTTTTTTTTTTAAAGGTCACCTTGGGTTTAGGAGAGTTAAAGAACTGCAACAGCTAAATAGATACAAGAAATTCAAACAAATCCTGAAGGTGGCTGGACTGTGGAATTCTTTTCAGCTTTTCAGTCTGAACTTCCTTAAATTTGCCAAATTACTGAACTGACTCATTTACATCTGTATTCTAAGGCCTTCCTGGCTTTATTTCCTACAACTGCCTTAGAACTTTCCAGGTTTTCTTCAATTACAGTGTTTCATTAAAATTATCCTTGTAGTATTGCCTTAGTTTCTTCACACTGTGTCGTGTCATTCCGACCTAAACCTGTTTCTCAACTACAGAGCTAAAATAACTACTACCATTGTGCAGTTTCCTTTCCCTGTGAGATTTGTGTTGCCTTTGCCTTGTCTGTCCAAATGAATGACAGATGTTTTTGCATGGGCTGGTCCATGGTTTTATGCTGCACAGCACAATAGGACCTCAGCTTTCATCCTCGGCTCTGCAGTGATTAACATGGCGAGTAACATTCCTAGAGCCTACTGGGTTATTCTGCTGGTAAAAGATTATTCTGCCCTTTCTGTGCTGAGTCCTTCTGCCTGGTTTTGCAGTTTTGCACACTGTGCTCTTTGGGTAGACCTGGGGTTATGAACAACTGCCTAATCTATCCTTTTCCTTCCATGGTAAAATCTTTTATGTTCTAGACCACCATGTCTCCCAGTTTGCTGTGATACTACAAGTATGAAAACACTTGTCAGCTCATTCTGCTGAGCCACTGTTCATGATTTCTGTAACTGTCTGCCTCTGAACCTGTAGGAACTGTTTGGCAGCTGGTTGATAATGATCTTACTTTAACATTTGATGTGATGCCATGTTTTTTGTATCTGGAATGTACATTGGAAACAGTAGAAATGAGTTTTGGCTGGAACTTCAGTGCAATCTTGCAGGCAGTAAATAACAAAGACTTTAACAGGAAAAGAGAATCCAAACACTTTGTGTTCTGGGTTAGCTTGTATGAATCAGCAAGTCTGTGTTGCTAAATAGCAAGATCGGATTGCTAAATGTAACCCAAATAGTATAGCCATGTAGAGACATAACCCATGGGATTCTGCTCCAAAACTGGTCTACAAAAAACCAGCAAGCTGCCTCCTCTTCACATAGCTGAACCCTGAGCTGGGACTTTCTCTTTTTAGTATTATTTCAGTGATGTGCTGCTTTCTCCTCTTGTTTACACTTGTATCGCTCCTTTTAGTCTCTTGTAAAACTGCTATTAAGTTCATCCTTCTCATTTGTCATACTTTCAGTGACATGATCTGCCTCCTTTCACTAACTCCCTCTTTTCCACTCTATTAAATTCAGGCTTATTGGCCTCTGCAGGACTCTGCGGACAGTTACTGCCAACCACTTAGCTGTTAGCTGAGTTAAACATAAAACCGTTTTGTCTTTCCAAGGAAATCTGGGAACATTCTGACAGCTCACACAAGCTGTTTGCAAGCCTGGAGTGGATTTATTTGCAAAGATAAATTATTAGATGCTGCTTTCCTGTAAGATGTTCAGAATTATTTAATACTTGTATCCGGGTACCTGACTAGGGAGAAAAACAAGATGAGGCAGAAGAGAGCTCATCTGTCTGACTGAAGGAAAAAGAAACTAGATTTGAATTGCATATTCTTTGTCTGCCAGGTGTTGCCACAAAGTACCCTCTGAGTCTGAATGTGGTAAGTTTGAGCAGCATGTTATGTAATGCATACATTAAGTATGAAATGGTGGGCACAAACCTGCCTTTGAAAGGAGGAGAAGCTCCTCTGTAGCTCTTGTGCCAGAGCTCATAAGCCTCACGGGCAGCTTTCTTCTCTCTGACATGGCTCTCCTGCTTTGGGGACCAGGGTCCTACCTCGGTGTGGCTGTGCATGCCAGGTTGTCTCTCAGCACATCTCTGTGTTACATAATGTGGGTGAGCCGCCAGGTCTCTGACCATGAGGGAGGTTGGAGTATCCATTGGTTTTTATGTTTCATTTCTCAGTTGTGCTCATTAATGAGAGGGAGGAAGAGTCTAATGTATTGTGAGCATCCTGGAGGACAAGTCTGGGCATTGCAGAAGAGTAAAACTCCATTTTATTGACGAATAACAGAAGTGCACAACAGTGATGGAAATCATTGTAAAGCAACCATGGTACAAATAGAATAGAGGCTATAAAAGTTACAGTTCAGCCTCATGGGAAATTTGTAAATGTTGAATCCTTTGCTGCCTTTGCTATTTCTCCTTACAGTTTTCATTTCCAGATACTCTGAATTACATTGATGAGGAGGGAAGAGAAGCCCTTACCTTTATTGCATTTCAATTTGCAGACAACTGGCAAAACCTCTTGACCAGAGGGAAAGTGAAAAGATTTTCTTCTTGCCTGTGTTGGTTCAGTGTAGTGTTCTACTCCTTAAACTAAGCAGAAAAGAAAAGACTAGTAATGGGAATTCTTGTAAGGTGCTAATTTAGTGTGGTATGTCAGTGTTTTCTGCAGTGCTTGTACCATCTGAGTTTAAGTGATGCAACTCTGAATTTACTGTCCTGGTTTGCCTAAAGTGAGGAGGTAATAAAAAGAAAAAAGCCCAGTAGTTATGTCTGTGCTTTCGTATCTGGAAGAGTGAAGGGGAAGCTAGAATAATTCAATTACAAGCATAAGAGCTCTGCCTGCTGGGACCTGTGCCATGGAAAAGTATAGATTTAATTTTTTCCTAAAGCGCACATCTCCTGCAAGTGCTGTAAAATGTACTTACAGGAGGAAGGAAACCAGCTGAGGTACCAGAGCAATAGTCAGAGTGTGTGTCGCACCCCTGCAAGCGCTAGGAATTATGTAGGAAAATAAGCATTAGCACAGCTCTGTGGAAGCAGTCAGTGTATTTCATAGCAGACATTTAATAGTCCATTAGTACTTTTGGTGACATTTCCACTCTGTCTAAGGTGCTTATTAAAAGCACATCCATTATGGATTATGCTTCAAAAAGGAGGCGTTTTTGGGCATGGATCCCCCACTGCAGTGTAATATTAATGTTAGTTTTTAAAATTTATTTTAAGAGAGAGAGAAGAATGTGCCCAATGAAGGTATAAGTCAATAAATCTTTACTGTGTGCATGATGCTTTATACCGCTGTGGCATAAATGTGCTAAGAAAAAATGCATAGAAAATATTTTCACAAGCTGACTCTGGTTTCTTTTGTGATTGGTTTCAGATCCTTGACTTTAAACCAACATTTCCAAAGTTTAGTCTATATCCATGTTTTATGAACCTAGTCTCTTTTTTTTTAGCTATATACGCTACAGAGCTGTGAGAGCCGAATGCGTTCAATACCTCTGAAATCTAGGCCAAAGTTTTATAGACTTATTTTACTTAGTTTGCCTTAGAAAACTGAAGTCTGGGTAGCCTATTTTGAAAATGTTGACCTCTGTGACTTAAAGCTGCTAAAGCACAAAATTTCACACAGTGATGGAAAAGCATTCTTCATGCTGCCCATCCCTTCAAATGGTGTAATGGGGCAATGGTTATGAACAGTTATGATAAAACTTATCTCAAAATAATTTCTGAGTCACTCTTGGCATAGAATTATTCAAGAAAAAATAGTCCAAGTTATAGATGGTTTAGGAGTAAATTTACTTGGGGCCTACTTTGCAAGCAGGCAAAGGATTAAGTTCAGATTTCTCCCTCCGTTGCTTAGATAAAGATAGTGAAGGAGTCTAAGGCTAAGGAGTCTAAGATGCTTCCAGAAGGAGATAACAGGGCCCACTCTAGGATGGCTGCTGGGAAGCAGAAGGGACAAATCTCTGGAGGAAGGGCAGTTCTGTGCCCTGTGGATTACAGAAGCAGGAGTAGTTCATGGGTTTGACAGCCTTTGCTAAATCACTGAATTGTGGTGTTTGTGTTGTCAGGAACCTTGACCTCATCAGACAGATTCTGTCTGGGATTGTTATAGTCCTTAGTGAGCTGCCCACTCTTTGGATGTTCACAGACTCTTTCATGCCTAGGAGGCTCTGGCCTCTAAGTGCTTTTTGGACTCAGGCTTTGATAATACTTGTGGAGAATAAAACCTGCCATCTAGCTGCCAGCATAACCCAAGTGCTGGCTGCGCTTTCTGTTCTCCAGTCTCTTGCTTAATACCTTTTGTCGGATCAGCTGGATTGATGCTGAAATGATGTAGAAAAGAAGCCTCAGATCAGATAAACTGAAGTCCCATAGTGTGTTCGTAGTCAAGAAATGTTCTGCTTTGTGCTGGCCAAGATGGTTCATGGGTATAAATTATGAAACGAGATCACATGTCTGGGCACATAATTTCAAATTTCAAACCTCCCTGCCAATTGCTACATTTCATGAGGCTGTTGGGAGCTTTGACTAATAAAGGGATTGTTGAATTATTAATTTGACTCAAGAAAAAAAGTGAAGCATCTTTCCTATTTATGCTTATTTGTCATATAAGTTTATATTAGTTGCATGGTTCTGTAGTTTGTCAGATGACTGTGTTGAAGAGTAGCTTAAAAAAACTAAAACCAAAACATTAGGGAGAAATAGTTGTCACTTTTACTATCTGTTTCCTTTACAACACAAGTTAACATTTTAAGCAATGCCATAATGTGCACGCTCACTGGGTGTGCTGGGCTTTCTTGTTCTTTTAGTCTCTGCTCTGTGGCTGTCCTTTTGTCCTTGCCTGCAGCAGCACTGCTGGCTGTACCACAGTCCTGAGTCTCCCGACACAGACAGTTGTGTCACACAGCTCTGGTGTTAACTTATTTATCAGCCCTACCACTCCACTTAAACTGTGAAGGTGTGGAATACATTTAAGTCCACTTAAACTGTGTTGGTGTTTGTATACGTAGGAGAGCTTTGACTAAACGGCAAATGCCTTGATTGATCAAATTATCCTTGTGTGTTTTATGCCAGGTAGATGTGCCCATTAGCTATGGAATGACATTAAAGCTACAGATTTCCAGTTTTGTTGAATGTCAGATTTAAACTCTGATTTCCAGAGGATGTAATCCTCTATTTTTATACATTAATCCAGTTTTCATGAGCTCTTCGTGGCCAAGCATTAGGTCAATGGAATAGCTATGAGTAATAATCAAATTAAAGCCTTTTTTTTTTTTTCATTTTGTAATCTTACCACTTAATTAGGCTGATTGAGGTCAGCAGGAATTACAGCACTCATATAAAATGGGGTTTTAGCAGACCCTTGTTTCTGAGATTTGACCTGGATAGGAATTGAGCTCTTGCAATATTAGAGCTTCATGGAGGTAAGGATCACAGCATCACTGACTAGGTGGGGTGGGCAGGGACCTCTGTATATAGTCTAGTCCAAACCCCCCTGCTCAAAGTGGGGTCACCTGCAACAGGTTGCTCAGGACTATGCTCAGCTGTGTTTGAACAACCTCTCTGCTCAACCTGTTCCCATGTTTGACCATGGGAATAATAGCAGTATTATTATTTCCAATGGAATTTCTTGTATTTCAGTTTCTTTCCCATCGCCCTGTGTGTTGTGCACCCCTGAGAAGAGTGTCTCTGCCTGCTTGACTGCCCCTGTCAGGTGTTTATGCACACTGATCAGAGCCCCCTGAGCCTTCACTTCTCAAGGCTGAACAATCCCAGCTCTCTCAGCCTTCCCCTCGTGGCAGATGCTTCAATCCTTTAATCATCTTAGCTCGCTGGACTTGTTCCAATGTGTGTCTCTGTAAGGGGAGCCCGGCAGAGCAGTGCCCCATCCTTGCAGCAGTGCCCCAGCCCTACAGCAGTGCCCCCCGATGCTGAGACAGGGGAAGGGTCCCCCCACCCTGGGAGCTCTTGGCTGCCTTTGTCACAAGGGTGCAACCCTGGCTCGTGTTCAGCCTGCCCAGCAGGACCCTCATCTTTGCTTGTCATACAACCTGTGCCTCATCTCAGTGATACCTTGAATAAAGGCCTCATTCATCTTTTGAGTTATCTTTCTTCCTTCGGTTTCCTTAATTACACCCTTGCTAATCATTTAAAAAGAACCCCATTGATCAAGAGGTAGACTACCACGGAAGCTGTCACTAAAACTGCTTGGAGGGTGGATTCTTTGTCATGCTTCTGCCCATAGGAGAAAGTATTTTTTGTAAGTTAGAGGCATTTTGTTTTCATTTGTACAGACAGGAAGGAGCTGGAGGACAGAGTGTATCTGACTGACACTTTAGCTTTCCTCCCTGTTGCAATTTGTAAAGCTGCTCTCCTATTTTTCAGCTTTCAAGCGTCATATGCTTAAGAACTAACTTCAGAACAGTAAAATATCTCTAAGCAGTGTCTCTGGTCTCTCTCACACCACTAAACTAATCAGTGCTAAATCACCCATCCTGGGCTGTATACATCCAGGAATTTTAAAGAGGCTTAAGAATGTAAAGATTGAGCTGCTAACCAAAATGGGCAATCTCTCATTAAAATCAGACTTTCAGCTGCAGAAATGAAGGAAACAAATATATTACCTAAACTTGCCAATAGACTTGAAAAACCACAACACAATAAATGTGCTCTACCGGGAAAACTCTTTAAAAGGAATGCTAAAAATAGACCTCTAAATATCTAGGTGACCATGGTGTGACAGAGTCCAACCAGCACGACTCCTGTAATTCACTGTGATGCAGTGGGAATCTATTTGAAGTTTTGCTATATATGTAGTGGCTCAAACATCACAATTCAGTGCCCTTTTTTCTTTGCTGTGACCTGTTGCATTGCTTAGGACAACTCATTGTGCTTTCCTTATACTACCTTATGTCTGCTTTTCCCCTCCATTTTACAGGTGGTTTGTTCTCCATCTTGTTTTTGCTTGCTTCACTGCTAAGCTTCAAGGACTGCTCTCAGATGGGTTCCAAGCAGACTGTAGAGGTGTGGCTCTGAAATATGGTTTTGAAAAGTAAACTCTCTAGTCCAAGTCACCAGAGAGCCTGTTCCGTTGTCTGTGCAATCCTGTGTTTGTGACTTTTCTTGTTAGGTCTTCTTGGTGATGTTTTCTGAGCTGATGTGATGTGACTTTACAGGAGGGGGTGGGAGAAGCAGTGTGACAAATTAAAACTGGTGGTCTTTTAGGTTGCTTCAGCCAACAGCATTTACCACCGTCAAGATGGCTTGTCTCAAAATGTGTTTTCTCACTGCACTCCTTTACAGGTTCTTCAGAAGCTCTTTCACACCAGATCTGTAAAGCTTCCTGTAGGAGGAAGCCCACGGTGCTCAGGCACTGGTCCTATGCTCTTCCTCTTACTCCTTGCTGAGAAGAAGTAGTGGTAGGGAAGACCTGTGTGTCTGCAAACCTACTTCAGATCTGCTTTCTGATTACTCCAAAATAAAATCACAGCATGTCGGTCTAGGAAGGACAGGCTTTATATGGGCAAAAATGTGATGCATTTAGTTTGCAGAGGAAATACCATAGGTGTGTACCATTTAGTGAATGTCAGAAAAGTGGTAAATTGCATTAATTAAACCTTCTTGGCTTTCAATTAAATGGAAATAGATCATGTTTCAAACTGGTCTAATGTTATAGACTTTACTGAGACAGGATCTGAAAGAGAGATGTAACATCATAAACTAATATAAGTAATAAAACTGCTATAGTTACAGTAGATTTTTTTTTTTAAAGTAAGAATGTGAATTCTTGCTCTTTAAGGTGTTGATTTTGAAGCTGATTGGGGTTGGGAAGGAGCTGTGTCTCTGGTCAGTTTTTTCCACTATGGCTTAGCATAAAGTTATTTTACAGTTGTGGGAAGTATGTTGCTGGTTTTTGTTTTAGGTGGGATTGCTTATCTGATTTGGTGTAGCCTTGATGTTTGAAGTAATGCATGTCCTACTGTCATCTAATTGAGTAAAAACATGTGTGGCTGCACACATCTTATTCATAGCCTTTTTCCAAACCTACCAGCTAATCTAATCTCAGTTAATTGTTTGAGTGACTTCAGTGTCTACCAGAGGTAATTTGTCAACACGTCCCACACAAGACTAGGTTTTAAGTCATTATTGCTGGATCAAAGCATATGTATTCCTGTATTTCCTGCAGGTCCATAGGGACAACACGGGAATGTCCAAGTTAAAGCTGTACAGAAGGTGCGAGAGTGTCTCTATGGTCACCTACTTTTGTGCTGTCAGATTGAGACTCTGAAATTGCTCAGTTGGCCAGGGTTGTAGTAGCACTTCTCTTCTTCCTGTGCCTGACTTGTTCACATGCCAGTTCTTTGACAGCTGCAGGACATTGCTACGGAGGCAGTTTTCCTGTGTCTGAGCTTCATTCCCACGCTGGCTAAAGCTAAAGAGGAGTAATGTGGCTCTTTGTCATTTATGTCTGGACAGACCTCATCTCCTTATGAAATATGCCTTTTTGAAAGCTGGTGTTTGACTCCTTGTGTGCAGCTTCTGAAGAACATTGGCCAGCTCAAAAGAGCAGGAGAGGATCTCTTGATGCAGTTGGTAGCTGCCATAGTTGCTCTTTCTTGTTCAGTGCAGTCTGTGGATGTAGTGACTTCATGTTCTTCACCAGCTGGAAGCCCAGACCATTTCCTGAGTGTGCCATGGTTTCTGTGCATGTGCCCTGTTTCCAGAAAGCAGCTGGGGCTTAGTGTATGTGTATGGCCCTTCAGTCCTATACAGATCATAGAACCATGCAATGGTTTGGCTTGGAAGGGGCCTTAAAGATCATCTAGTTCCACTCACCCGTGCCATGGGCAGGGACATCTTCCACTAGACTGGGTTGATCCAAGCCCCATCCAGCCTACCCTTGAACACTCCAGCCCTTTATCATCTTCGTGGCCCTCCTCTAGACTTGCTCTGGCAAGTCCATGTCCTTCCCTGGCATTTGTAATGGTCCTGTCAGGAACTACAATGTGCAGAGAGAGCTCTTCAGTCATAGGCCATAAATCTGAAACTTCCCAGCCGTCTTAACAGCCATGAAACATCTTAGGGAAAGCTGTCCTCTGCGAGCACAGGAAGAGGCTGGACTCCTTATGAGATGGGAGAGGCAATACTGCCTGCAGAACTTCCCAATTTAAGTGTTGCTGAGTGGTTTGCCAGGCCAAAAGGAGAAGGTGCTCATCTGGTGGGTAGGAGCAGGTGGCTTGAGGTAGACATCAGGGGAGCCAGTTGGAAGCTTTAGGAGGTACAGGATGAGAACATATAAGGAACATAACAAACTGATGAAAAGGCTTCTGTTGTACAGAGGTGGAGTGCACTTCCCAGATGAGAGCTGCGTGAAACAAAATTTCTTCAAGCTTGGTGACATCAAATCCCAAAGGGAGAATAAGGGAAGACCTTGAGGGCAAAGAGGGATTGAGAGGTAGGGGACAATGTGATTGCTGAGGCAGCTGGAAGGAGATATGATCTTTCGTGGGGGGTCTTCTGGTTGAGCTGCACTGAATTTTCCTTTGGCTTTTGCTACAGGGAAAAAAGGTAGAAGGGAAAAATCATTGATACAGTCTTTCTGCATAATGTGTTTCTACTTACATGCATCAGAACAAAAAAGATTCAGTTCTTTGTGCATCAGGTTATATACCTGGGCAATTCCTTGCCAGGGCATGTGACAGCTGCAAATTGTCTGTACAAATTCCAGAGGAGTCTGGACAAACATTTGGAGGAGGGATCCATTGCTGGGAGGGAAAGGGGGGTTGCTGATTAGACAAACCACATCAAGCTCAGGAAATCCACTCAGCTGAAAATGTTTGAAAGCTGTGTGAATGTTAGGGAGGAAATATTTTATCTCTTTGCCCTGTTCTTGCTTTACCTTGGACATCCATTTATTGCCATTTTTGGAAAAGAGATTTTGAACTCTGATCTGCCCTAGCACAGTCTCACTTGCATCCTTAGGTGGGATTTTCCTTACTGCTGGGCAATCAAGCTGATGAATTCTTAAAAAAATAATCCCAAGCTAAAAATCAAGCAACACTTTTTTTTTTTTTCCCTCCCTCAGAGACAACCAGTTCTGGTGCAGTAGCTGTAATTACCAGGAGAGCACAGCTCTGATCCCTGTGCCTGTCCTGGGGTTGGTGTTGGTGGCTGTTGCTGGCACAGCTCAGTGCCTCGAGGTCACTGCCCTCAGTCCAGGCTCTTCACCTGCATTTTGAGAAGTGCCCTTGATAGCTTTCAGTGGGTGATAACAGTGAGCAGAGCAGGCAAAGTTTGTTCAGATTTGTGCTTTGCACACATTCAGCAAACTCTTGTTATGAAAAGAAGTAAGTAGCCATGTAATCAAAGCTCCCTCCAACTGTTACAAATTCTCCAAAGCTGTGCTGGCCCCAGGCAGGTTTGGAAGCAATTTGTTGATACTCCTGCATATCAGCCTGTTCTTATTTCTACAAGGGCTCCTCTTGTATTTTTATTCCTAATACCTGTTTTCAGGAAGATACTAATCCCTCTAACTAGAGGCACCATTTTTCAAAGTTTAGCTGATAAAAATTGATGGGAGTGGACCTGTTTTGCTGCCTCTAAAGTTTGGTATCAGCAGAGGGGCTGTCAATTTGACTCACTCCATGACTGGCCAAGATATTAAAGTGAAAACCATTGCTGCAGAGCATGTATTAGGTTGTCATGGTGGGAAAACATGCACTGGGAATACTCAGAAATAATTGCTACAAGACAAGTATGGTAACATGAGTAACCTGATTTGTTGAGAAGACAGGTTATACTACACAATTGCTGTTGAGTTCAGCAAAGTGCTGATTGTGTCTGAAAATCTTTTCTTTAGTCACTTGTAGTCAGTAGTTTAGACAGTGATATTTACACAGCATTGATGTGAGAATCTGCAGGTTTTATAGTTGTGTTGCTTGTGAACATCACAGCCAAGTGCACTTAGTCTGCAGCTCAGGGAAAGCAAAATGTCCAGTGGATAGGTACAATTTAGGAGGGCTGAGCATGAGCATTACAGAGGCAGAGAGAGTGATGTGGGATGATCCTGTACTGTTTTCTCACTGCACAGCTGTCTGTTTGAACACTTGCCCTAAGAGCACCCATAAATACTTGTGGGAAGTTCTCCTTTTGGCCAACAGCATTGCTATTTTGCTGGCTAATGCAAATCTGCTGTTTCTCTTGTCATTGAGATCAGCAGATACTTGGCTAATGTAGTCCTTCACTTTTCTGTTTAGACAAGGAAATTTAAGAATATCCTGAATTAGATGGGGTTGTGGGCTTTAATTTTTTTTTTCAACTACTCTAAGTTAATATGGGGAAATTGTTTTTAGCAAAATAACTATTTGGTAAAAATTTTGGAGGGCAATCACAACATTTTATAGGATTTTCTTACAGCTTTGGAAAAAAAAGAGTTGTTATTATTACTGATTGCCATTATTTATTTATTTACTAATTTAGTGGCTTAAACCATAGCTTTCTTGTTATTTGTTCTATTGTACCTCTGTAAGTTCAAAAAAGTGACTAAGCATTTGTTGATTTATTGGAGGGTAGAGGTACTTTAGACAAAAAGATATAAGAAATAGCTGGTGATTAAGATTATTTGTCATTTGTATTATGGTCTTCGTTTTCTTTTGCCAGTGCATTTCAAAGCTTTCACTTTACAGGCTGAGAGCTTTCATGCCTTTTTTCAGTTTTTCTTAACAAGGTGATTGTTTTGTTAAAGGTAAGATTAAATAAGAACAAAACGACTGCAATTTGTCATTTTAATGGAGAGATTTCTTGCCGTGTCACACCAAGCGTGTCTGCTTCCAAAATGTCTGTAGTGAAAAGTTTAATACTTTCAAGAAGTGGAAAGAAAACACAGAACACCTTCTCTATGACAGATGTAAATTGAAAGTAATTGTTTGTGGAGTGCCATCTAAGTGGTTAGACAAATGTAAGTGGGCAAACGAAAGAATGAGAAAAAAACCAAAACAGGATGATGTTAAGAAAATACAGTGAATAGACTGAATTCCAGTCCAAGGCAGAGACTAGCTGGTGGAGGCTCTAGAGCAGAGAGGAGCTGCTGAGGGAGCTGGGGGTGTTTAGCCTGGAGACAAGAAGGCTCAGAGGGAACCTCATCACTCGCTACAGGATAAGAGACTGAAAGGATGTTCTAGTGCAGTGGGTGTCCTTCTCTTCTCCTAAGTAGCAAGCAACCAGATAAGAGGAAATGGCCTCAAGTTGTGGCAGGGGAGGTTTAGATTTGATACCTGAAAAAATTTCTCCACCAAAATCAAGCAGTGGAACAGGCTGCCCAGGGAGGTAGTAACGTCACCATCCCTGGAGGGAGCTAAAGACATTTAGATGTGGCACTTGGGGACATGGTTTAGTGGTGGCCTAGGGAGGGCTGGGTTAATGGTTGGACTCAGTCATAGAGGTCTTTTCCAACCTGAACAATTCTATGATTCTTTTGTGTCTCCCTGATGGTTTCAAGGAGATGCTGGGTTACTCTCTGTGCTTTGTTCCACCCACGCTCTAAGGGTATGGAAAAGTCCCGGGCGTGGCAGGGTTTCTGTGTCAGCTGGCATCACTCCATGCTGGAGCTGCATCATGTTGGTTTGCCTGAGGGGGTCACTGGGAGAGTATCAATTGTAGGAGTGAATTTATTGATGCTTTCTACAAAGGCTGAATGCAGTTGACGCAATTAAACATTGCTACTGGGACAAAAGTAGTGGATCAGCAATGTTCACTGCTCTTTGTGATAATCAGGAGCAAATACAAATGTCGATGATGAATATGCCTGCAGCATTTCTTTGGTTTGGAATTGGAATCACGCAGACTGCACTTTGTCCATGTGCTGTACTTCCCTTTGATAACAGCCAAAGATGTGTAATTTTAACTTCAGCCCTTATGTCTTGTTTTCTTTCCCACAGCTGTAGGAGAAGTACTTTCTTTATCAGGGATACTGAAAGAGAAGGCATGCTTGTGAGAGGTTTTTATCCCCTCATCTTCACCGTAACCATTTTCTTTAGTAGCTAATAATATTTAGTATTTATTTCAGTGACTTACATAAATCTCAAATGCATAAACCAGCAGAATCCTTTTTTTCTGCAGTTTTTTCTTGTGGGAACTTGTTGAAATTAACTATCTCATTGAAAAACTCCATTCCTGGAATGAGGAGGACTGTTATACCATTTTTCAAGTGAAGCAATGAGAACTGGGAGGGTGTCTCTGCTTTGATTAGTGAGTCAGGGAGGATATCAGTTCCTCTAGGAGATTTATAGCATTTTAGAGGGTAGGCTTTTAAGAGCATACCTTGTGCGTCAGGTATCCATCAAGCCTCTTGGCAGAGTCCTTTGACGTTACTGCTGTGGGTGCTGTTGTTGCTGCATGGTCTCTTGCCTGATGTGTGATGAATTTGGACGTGGGGACACAGCAGAGCAGAGGACCCTGGTTGGACGAGGCCAATGAGTGTGCTGGCTGGAAGGACAGGCCTTATTTTTCACACCTGTTTTGCATGTAGGACAGGAGAGGTTCACATGGTTTGTGGTTCTTTCCTTCATCAGAGTAGTCAAGTCTCACCTCCAGTCTCTTCTTCCCTGCCTAATCTCTAACTCGAGCCAGACACTTTCTGTGTGGGATGATGGGGAAGGGATGTAGCTGTCTGTGCTGGCACTGTTTGCAGCTTTCTCCACAGCACTCACTTGCTCTTTGAGTCAGTAAATCCTTTTGGTTTTGTCAGGTGGCCTCTTGTGTGGAAACTCTTCAGTGTCCAGTCTCTGTGCCTTATCTCTGGAAACAGTACCTAGAAAGTGGTTTTACAAGCTCAGTGTCTTACCCTTGTTTTGTTAAAATACTTGTTTATTTTTAAAACCATGGGACCAAAGGGGAGAGGCATATATTAAATAATGCTGATATTATCTGGAACATTTTAATGCATGTTGCTTTACAGATCACTACTCTTAGGCTAAGGGCTGGAATTAATAAGGTGACAGAGAAGCCAGAAAATTACATAAAGCTGGGCATGAGGTTCGTGTCAACCCTATCAAACATTATCTCCAGTTACAGAAGTACCTTCTGGCACCTAGAGGGAAAGGCCCCTCTGAAAATACTCTTTCCACTTGGGCCTTTGGCTTTTTTTTTTTTCAGGCTTTCAATGAAATCCTTGGAGGTTTTTGCATCTGGTTAAAGGAAGAAAAAAGCCTCTGTCTGAATCTTAAATAATAACAACTGGCTGCCCCCACTTTGTCCTGCACCACAATGTGAAGTCTATTGTGCAGCAGAGAAACAGAAACGCATCTGGAATTTTTCCCATTGGGATTGATATGGATCTCATTAATAGCAGCTTTGTGATCTATCTGTAACTGTTTTTCACTAATTGAAATTATTCTGATAGTAATGGTATTTTTTTGTGTACATTTTACAAATGCACGTTGAGTGGCTATACCTAGGAGGTGGCACTTAAAGCTACATTGTCCTGCTTCACCTAATAGAAAGAAAAAAGCTTATTCTCTGGTTGGATGAATGATGCTGCTTTGACTTCTTGGCAAGATTGAGATTCACACAACTGTTCCTTGAACAACTTCCTAGAAGAACAGTCATGGCAAGCTAAATTGTTTAAGCCTTAGGAATTTGTGCAATGGAGAACATTTCCATTCTCACTGTTCTTTAAGTTAGAATGCCCATCTGCTGAATAGTGCAAGTCATGGTGTGGATTCCAACCAAAAAGCATTGTCCAATTTCAAAGTGTTTGGGAAGAACTGTGCTTGCCCAGCATCTCCTATACTTTCAGTCCCTGCTTGTTTCCACTGCAAATTTTGTTGTCATTTCTAGTTCATATCTTCCTGTTTTCTCAAATAAACTGCAGACTTGATTTGATACAGTCATTGCTATGCCAGTTTTTCACACGAAATCCACATTGTGATAACTTAAAAAAAATCTTTTGAAAATAACTGACAAAAAATTGTAAGAAACATCACAGTGGACTATCTCTATAACTGGCTTTGAGCATCAGTTTGTGGTGTGCAAAGGAGATTCATTTCTTGTCTTTGTTTCTTTGCATTTAATTATCTGCCTTGTGTGCTGTAGGCAGCTATGGGAGCAATGGCTCCTGCAGACTTTTTTTTCCCCTCACTTTTACTATTTTCCTGTCATTTCCTGTTTGTGTGTGTAAGCAGGCTTGTCCCTTGCCTGCATTTTCATTGGGGAAACCTTCTCTGGATCACCTTAAAGTCACTGTAGGGAGTTGCACTGATGAGAATTGCAACCTGAAAATAGTCTGTAATAATGAGTTAGGACAGAAAATGCATGCAGTTGAAAAATAGTGGGGTTCTTTTGTTCTTCCTCAGGTTTCTGAGCATTTATTAGTTACTGAGGTCTCATTTCCAACTATAAGTCTAGAAAAATATTTTTTTATTTGCTGTGGGATTATTTTAACATGAAGGCTGAGATTCTCCCAGGAGTGTGATATGAGGAACTGTAGAACTTTTCAGAATATTGCCCTACATGTAAGAAAATCAGAAGAGCTCACAAGACTTCTGTTAATGCCATAATGTGTATTTCACAATAGATTAATGTTTTCCATATGGTGTTAATAGGAATTTTTTGTCCAGGTTCTAAAATGGCATTGGTCATTCCAGAAGTGTATGAGCCTTGAAAAAATTAAGACCATTTCCACTCAGCTCAACACGTCTGTTTCAGTTGCAATGCTTGAAACATTGACATTTCTTCCACCAGCATCCTCACTCCAGTAAGACTTATTCAGGGAACTTTTGGCCCAAGTGGATTTTTGACCTGGAGAAGAGCAACAGGCCAGGGGGAAGGAACATCAGGCGTTCAGAAACTGAATGAATTATGAAGTCGAGTCTCCTTTCTGTGCAGACACCAAATAATACAAGCCCTTTCATAAAATGACCAAGCTTCACATCAAGTAATTTGTTTTGTGCTTTCCTATCTTCATCAGCTTCCATAACAAGGCTGTTCTGGATTTTTCTAAACATTGGTGACCTTATTTTTGTCTTTAGCTGGTTGTATCAGGATCAAGTCATACTCATTTTGTGCTTAGTTGTTCATTAGCTTCAACAGCTCTTTCCCTTCTGTTCCACATCCCCTGTGCTGTACATCAACAGAGCAGTCACATCTGTTCTGTGCTTGGCTGTGCTGAGCAACATGTGCATTTTTGGCTTAGCTGATAGTGGAAGGCTCTTTTTCATCACTGTCCTGTTCCCTACATATATACCAATTTCCTTACAGTGTTGAGTGTTCCAGGCTCCTTCTGCAGTGACATAATTATTTGTACAAAGGCCACTCAAAATTTTACTATTCCCTCCAATGATTTGAAATCTGAAGATTCGTCTGATACAGTAGGATAACTTCAAGATAGGCATATACATTAAATAATGTGGTAGGAGAAAATGAGATCAGAGGCTTTTGAAACAGTGAAGTACAATTTGTTGTGTTCCGTCGTAAGGCTACTGGCATCAGCTCAGGACAGTCAGACATGGCCAGTAGTGGCAAGAATGAGCACTGGGTGGCAATGACAAGGATTAACTTCTCTCTGCAAGAAGGATAAAGAGAACATTAAGTTGGCTTTATAAAAGTAACGTTCAGTCAGTGTGTTTAACAGACTGGTTAATTAGTATGATGAAAGACAACAGGTCCATGTTGGGACCTGTGCCCATCATCTGCAGTCCTCTGGAATGTGTTAGATCTTCACCAGGAAAAAAGAAATACCCCAGATACCCTGTCTTTTGGGAGCGCAGTGTTGCAGTTACCCTACCTGACTGCTCTCCAATTCGTGATCATTAGAAAGCATAATCCCCTTCCTGTTCCAGTGGAATACTAACAGGAACACAATTGTACGAAAGTTTGGCCAGCTGGCAGAGTTGCTGGCTGGCATCTTCCATGGGAACTTCATTCTTTCTCCTTAGGAGAAGTATTGGACCTTTCACATTCCCTCCTCATCTCGTTTTTTATTTGCACAGAAGCCTTTGGAAACTGAGGCAGTAATTGCAGTCTGCTTTCACTCACCTTCATCATGTTTCCAAATACCACATAATCTCATCTATTTGGCTCAGTGCTCCCTCAGAGTTCTTGAACCCCCCACCTGGCTTTTTGTAGGAAAAATGAGCTGTAATTCAATCTTGCATCATTGTCAATAACACATGAGAAACAAGCTATGACATTGAAATGATGTTAGAAGACTGGTTTTTAAACCAACAGAACCCTGCGTTGTTGAGAAGTTAGCTTTTCACCCTTGCATAATTATGTTTTGGTATTAGGGAGTTCTGTGAACAATGACAAATTTTGCATGTTGTCTTACAAGCTGTTCCATGAGGCAGGTCAGGACAAAGTTTCTGCCTGGTCTGAATTTTATAGGTTGGTTTTTGTTGTTTGTTTTTTTTTCCCCAAGAGGAAGCCAACCTTTAAACCAAGCTTCTTGTTATTTTTGTGTGTGCGTGTATTTTTTTTGTCTGAAATGTTTGGAGAATCAGTAGGAAAGTGTGAGGATTTCACCAGAGCAGGCAAACTGATTTCTTTTTTTCTTTAATATTTAGTTCATCTCAAAACTTTTCCAGTCCCCATGAATAATTGCATTATATAGGTAAGCTGCTTGGGACATTTTGTTGGACTTCGTGCACTTCAGAACACAGTCAGTGAGCAGGAGGGACTGAGCTGGTATTAAATCATTCTTTGATTTTGTGCCTTGGTGGTGCCGTAAGCTCAAGACATTAATGACTGCAGAAAGGTTAAACTTTACGTGTCTTCCTGTTTATCACAAAGGTGCGGGGTACAAACAGAAAGCACCCTTGGCAGGCAGCAGGCTGCAAAATCCATGTGCTGCTTATCTACAGTGATGTTTGTACTGAAATTTGATTACCATATATGAAGAGAAATATTTGAGAAGTGCAAGGAGTCTGAAGGGCAGCTCTTGATTCCCAGCTACAGCACTGTATCTTGGCTACTTGGTCACCTCCTAGCAATGTTAGCCCAGTGTGAAAGTGGTTTTAGATGAAATAGACCTGTGCAGAACTTTAAAAGATCATCTATTTGATTTTCCCTCTTAAAAGTAGGCACAGCTGTGGCTAACTGGTCTTTAATAGATATAAACTTGCTAAAAATCATACAATCAAATCAGGAACTGGTGTAGTTGATGTGAGTTCTGTAACCCATGTCCAGACAGTAGATTTCAATGTGTAATAATCCCAAGCATAAGAAACTTTTTTTTAATGATGAAGTTTTCTTTGCTGCGTTTTAGGACCAGTGTTACTACTTCTCTTTACCAGGGATATAGAGATTCTGTCTTTCTCTTTTGCAGCAGCCTTGTAATATTTAATGTCTTATCATGTCCTCTTCCAGTTTTTTCTAGACTAAACAAAGTAATTTTTTTTATTCTAGCTTTCCTCAGACATCATGTTTTCTAGACCTTAGATCTTTTTCAGAGCTCTCCTATGGCCTTTTTTCAGTTTGTTCATGTTTTTTGCATGAGGCCCAGAATTGGACATGATCCTTGAGCTGATGCTTTCTGATCTTGAATAAAGTAGAGTATTTAACAGGTTTTACAGCTGTGATAGTTACATTTTTCATTCATGATAGGATGTTTATCTTTTCTACAAGAGTGTAACAATGTTCTGTGTATGAGCCACAGTGCAGAGGATGGGGGCCTTTTAAGATACACTTGGAGCAGCTGGTCCGGCTCTAAATAGAGCAGTGAGCAGGCAGTGGGAAAACGTCTGCACTGATGAGTTTAAACAACCTACTAGGTGATGGAGAGCAGAGAGGAAGAAGGCTGAAGATGTTCCAGAGTTCCTCAAAGGTACGGAGCAATCATTCCTAGGGAAGTCTGCAAAAACTGCTACATGGTTTGCAGGGTTTTGGTTCGGTTGATTTTACCTGCCCCTTCCTTTGCTTATGGATTAAAGCCTGATCAAAGTAATCTTTTTGGAGTGGCTGTGACATTTACTGCAGAGCAGTGTTGTACTGCTGCATAATTCAGTAGTCTCTGTATGGGAAGTGGCCAAATAGCTGAGACCTTTTCAGCCTGAAAGATACAACTGCAGATCCACTCAAGGGTCCGGAGGCACAAAGAGCATGGGAGAAGGTGGGTGGGGATCTGTGGCTCACACTCTCTTACAAAATAATTATTTGGTCTCAAATGGCATTGGTAGGGTGCTCTGACCAACCATTCTTCAGTGCTAAGCTGTCTTTACCATATTATTTTATTTTAAACTTCTGCAGTTTGTTAAGATCAACTTAATTTTTGGCCTGATCTCTGCTGTTAAAGATATTCTTCTTGTAGCCATCTTTTTTTGGGGGGTGTGTTTGCTGATATAGGAAAAGTAGTATGTTGGTTGTAGGATGGGGATCCTTATTAATGGGGTTTCTTAAATTTTTCAGCTCCTTGAGGAATCTTAGAGCTTTGATTTTTGACAGAGGATTAATGTCAATAAGAAATGTGAAATCAGGACATCACAAACCTCCTCGTTCCTATGCTATCACACCATGCTGCTCCCCAGAGAAGGGAGGCAAGGGAGGCAGCATACATCTAGGTCTCAGTAGGGAAAAAGGAAAAGGTTAGTTTAGATTTTCTCTCTGTACTTCCATAAATGCCTGTGTCAGGGCTAATGATTCAGCACTCAAGGGCTTCAGTTTGTATTTAATTAATAACGTTGGTAGATTTTGTGCCTTCTGTCTAACCATGGCTGCTTTTGATCATCAGCAAACAGAAGATAGAAGTCATGCCAGAACAAATAAGTAATTTAATTGTGTGGTTTAAAAAAAGAGAAAAAGGCTGTTCCTGCCCCTTTACAAATGCAGTGTGCAGGTTCTGCACAGCATTAGGTTCTAGCACTGTTTGGGCTTTTTTTCTTCCAGCTTTCAGTTTTACAGCACTCCTGATTCTCCTTAATTAAAGAATAAACAACAGCACAGGTCAGCTTAAAGGAGGACATTAAAAAAAAAGGAATACCTGAAATACAAGCTCAGAGTGGAGCTTAGTGGCTGCCAGTCTGCCTTTCCTTAGTGTCATGTTTTCTTAGAAATGTGGTGCCATCTTCTCCTTTACCCGTTCAGGAACTTGACCTTTTCTTCGTCCCTCCTCGTTAAAGCCAAAGACACATCAATCAGTTTATTTATTTTACTTTCTCTCAGATGTAGCTTATTCTCTTCTACACGTTTATGTATTAATTGCCTGGAAAGCAGCAGATAAGGAGTAGGGAGCAGATTCTAGTCAAGATTCAGTGTCTGAAATTGTCCCATAGCTACCTTGCATAGCGACTGCAAGATGCTTTGGGAAGCCAGTGCTGTTTGTGCTGAATACCTCAGTGCTCATCAAAGTGGAGTAGCTGTGAAGTGATCTCAGTATCAGGGACAAAATGGAATGGCCAGAAAAGTCAGCTAGGGAGCTTCTGGCAAGCTAATTCAGCCTTCAGAAATGTTTTGGGGTCACAACTCGTCAGGGAGGAAAAAAACTGGAAATGTCATGTTTTGTCACATAAGCCAGAGTCCTGTAGGCACAAATATATATCACATTTTTGTGTGATTATAGATTCCTGTTTAAGAACCGTTTCTGGCAGAACTTTCTCTTCCTTTCGCTGTGCATGGTCACAAATTGCTAGAGATTTTATTAATGTGTTTGTATGAGGAATTCAAACTTGAGAAGTGGGAGAGATTTGTTTTGTACCTCACAATTATCATATCAAACATTTAGTCCATTTAGATGTCATTTGTGTTTTAGCGGGGTATGCCATTCAAACTAGAGATTGTAGATGCTTGGCATTTGTCTCAGATTACACAGGTCATAAGTGTGTGCCACAAGCAGCCAAATTCCTCATCTTTTCAGGCTGTCACGTGCAGTGAGTTTGCGTAATGTCTGTTCTAGAATTTGGGGGGTGTAGAAGAGAAAATTTGCCTCTGAAAAATCGAAACTCTTCCTTTCTGCACCATTTTCCGAAGGAGCACAAGCCTGTTTTGGGTCTGGAGCTGTGGTAGCCAGTGAAGCCAACCCACCTTTAGGCAGCTGTGACAGGCAAAATGCAGCATCCTGTACCGAGCTGCTCAGCACAGGGTTTTAATATCATTTGGAAACTTTTGCTTTCTCTGTTTGACAAACTCCCATGCATTCCTTGGAATGTATTTTAGGTGCTCTGCAGAGAGCATTCCCATGGCCTGTTCGAGGCAAATCCCGATATTTCCTGAAGGGTCCTGGAATACGCCAGATGCAGTTCAGAGCTGAGACAGAACAGCCATGCTCCTGGAGAGTCTGGCAGACAGCATTTTCCTGTCACTGCTGGACATCAGTTCTGGCTTGCTCTGATTTATTGAGGTGGCAGAGCGCATGAGCTTGCAGCATTCATAATTTCTTAATATTTCCAAAACGGAATTACTTTCAGGATTTATGGGAGTAAAATATCCTCTAACTTGCTCCCTTTTTTCCCGTATGGATATAATATTTCCCTAAAACTATTCTTCCTCCTTCTTAAATGAAGCAAAAGTATGAATTACAAGTCCATTTCCCTGGCCCTGTATACAAGAGTATTAAATATTACCAAATAATAGTAGCTAGTCTAAAGCTATTGTATTCTTTGCTAGAAAAATCCCTGCATTTACTTGTAGCAAATACAATAAAAAGGCCAATGGTCATTTCACCCTTCCTTTGGCATCACCTTGGTGCCCTGGTTGTCACATGCAGAAACGATACCATAGAGCATTAGATCAGTCATGCCTTGCGCTTCAGCTGATTTTGAGAACTCCCCTGGAGTCCAGAGAGTCCTAGGAGGATCTGACTTCCCTCCTGGTTTTACCAGGCACCTTGTAAAAGGGAATCTGCATTAGGGAGAGGCACTCCTTACTCCACATCAGACTACTGTAAATTGTCTTTTCCAGGTGTATCACTTGCAAACAAGCCAGTTACTTGCATGTATAAATAACACCAGCTTCTGAATTAGGCCTCACCTTATGGCCTGTACCTTCTTTCTCATGCAGTGCTTTTGAACAGGCAAACTGAGCTGGCAAAAGTTTTTATTTACACTGCACCCCATGAATCCTCTTGTTTCTTGAGAGGGGAATAAAACCTGCTCATCTATGCATTTTCTGAAGCATACAAGTTTTCCTGGGGACTGCATGTCACAGCAGCAACCAGAGTAGCTTGGTGAGCTTACAAAGCAGCCCCAGGGTGCTGGTGATCCCCAGGCAGTGCTGTCATCCCTCACTGCAGCTGCTCATGGGGAGAACAGGGACCACTCTGTGGGACCCGGCTTCTGCTGAGAGTTCACAGGGTGGCTGTAAAGGAAGGGCTGTGAACATCGATGCTGTAGTCCTGCAGCTTACAAAAGCTCTTGCATTGCATGACAGTCCTGCAAAGATTTCTCCTGTTGATGTTGGAGGGGGGTGGAGATAAGTCCCTGGAGACCCCCCAGGGAAACATAATAATTATATTTTGGTGCACCAAGATGTGTGAGAAAACATTGAATTAATTTGTCAGGTTATTGAAATTTTTAAGATATTTTCAGAGTAAACGTGTTACAGTTAATACTGTATTGTTCTTTGTTTTTAAATAGGACTGTGGTGTTTTTTTACTTAAGAGCTTCAGAAGTTCTAAAATATCTAACATATCTCCCCCACCTTTTCCCAGATAAAGTTATATATATGCTTTTGTATTCTCAGCTCTGGAAAAACATTCCTTTCCTTCTAGATCAGCTGTGTCATCTGTGCATCTTGCCTTTATGGTTATAGATGATCTTATTAAAGATTGCATGAGTGGATGTGAAGCAGTGTGCATGGGTGAATTTGAGTCCTCTTGTTTTGTTAAATTCTCTCGGTCTCTTTCCCCTTTCCAGAGATTTCTGCAACCTGTGATTTACTGGGCATCTGTGATAGGACTTCACTTTGATCTGTTTATAATTTAGATTTCATTCCATCCTTTCCTCACTGTGCTGGTAATTGAAATTGTTGCTCTGTACCTGGCTGTGGCATAGTGTAGATGAGTTTATCTTAAATCAGGTAGATCAAGTCCAGAGGTCATCTGATTGCTGTAAGAGTTGCATGCTGAGTACAGAAACAGCCTGAAGGGAGAGCTAAGCCTGTGGGTTACATCTGTCCTGCTCCCATGTGTAGGCTGGCCAAGCTGGATCTATTCCAGGGGCATGTACCTTGCTCTGCAGTGGAGGTGTTCTCTCTGACTCTGAACATGTAGTACATTCCTTTTCGTGGTGGGATTGACTTTCACCCAGAACATCCCTGCTACTGTTTTGATATGATTGAATGAACAGACTTCTAATAGTATTAGCATACTTTCTAGTGTACTTGATACACTCAGAAGTGGTCCCATATGGAAGTTAATATTTCTATACTTGCTAATTGTTTCCTTTTCTCTGGCCACTGTAGTAGTCGTTTCTAGAAGAGACAAATTTTTACTAGCTGCTGTGTTTGTCTGTTGAGAGTATAATTAGGATAATGTATTTCCATAATGACATGGTTAAGAAGGACTAGGTCTGTCATTTGTAAGGGATTCTGGATGGATCATAACTGTTTGGTTTGGCAAGGACCTCTCTTGAATAATTTATATGTTAATGAATGCAGAAGAAGGCACTGAATTTCCATTTCCATTCTCTGTAAACTACGAGCTGCTTCACGATCTCCTGAACTGTTTTCTTTCTCGCCCGTGTGGTGGTAGCTGCTGTGTATGTGCACAAGTGAGGCCGAAGCAGACTCCTCACACACTCACGCAGACACTGTGTAAATTGGCTTGTGCTCACAAAGCTGGGAGTGAAACTGCCTCAACCCTGCTTGCAATATTCAACTTACTGTAGCTAAATTAATAGCCAAACAGTAGTGGGGCAGTTCTAAATTGTTGAGTGGAAGTGATTGCAAGGTTCACGACTTGAGTGATTTGAGTGTCCTTGTGGCACAAATTCTGACAGGTTTGTTTCATGCAGTCATCCTTGGCTAAAAGTAAAATCTTCTACATTACTCTGTTGCCAGTGACAATGTAGAATCAGCACTTAGGTATGGTTTCTCTCAACATCCCTGCAGAAGTTTGTCCTTCCTAGTTCAGGAGTTAATTTCTTTCTCGTTTTGGTTTTTTCAGGTTCTCAAAGCCGGCACCAATGTTCTTGGATGATTCCTTCAGGAAATGGGCACGTATCAGGGACTTTGTACCCCCCTTTGGAATTAAAGGACAAGGTATGAGAAAACTGCAGCTGTTGGAGAAGAAGGTGGTTCTGCAGATGCTTGCCCCATATTCTTTTCTCTTTTGAAAATCAGGTGGTCCTTTGGGCTCAGTTTATTTCTCCTGATTGAGAGAATTATTGTGTATGTAGTTCTCAGAAATGCAGAAGGGTTTTTACAGCTGGACCACAGGCCTCAGAGGCTGGCCTTAGGGAAGGTGCTTTAGTGCATGTGGAGAGTCAGTGCCACAGTGGCAATTTAGACCAATGACCACATTCTAGAAGAAGCATTTTGACGTTGGCTGCCAGAGGATCTTGTAGCAGCTTTGCTGACAGCAGCAGAGAGTTCAAACTGGTTTGAAGTACCTTTAAGTCAGTAATTCTCTAAAGAACAGGAAAGATGCCTTGGGCTTGACCACTGATACAGATCTTCATTTTCTTCTAATATAATTTTATAGTTGGGCTACTTATTGATTTATATAACAAATAAGAAAAGTATGTTCAGATGATTTGATGATAATTTGTAATATGCCCTGTCCCCAGCTGGAGCGTGGCAGCCGGGTCTGTGTCTCAGGTGTGCTATGGGAAAGCAGGAGTGGTGGTTGGTGGGTGAGATGGGAGCCAGTAGCCCACCCAGAAGATGATTTGTTTTGGGGTGACAAGCTCCTTCCTGTCCCACATCTGCTATCACAGCCTCTCTGTCCGAGTGGTGGTGGAGCAGAAGGCTTGTGCTCACTGCAGTGATTTGCTGAAGATTTTCTAAGGTCCTGCATATTTAAGAAGTTTTTGTGGCATTGCATCAACTTGCAAGATTTTTTTTTTCCACTGAGAAGGTCAAGATTACAGATAGTCCTGTAGGAATTGAAATACCTGGTGGAGAAAGAACTGCTGCCACAGAAGGCTTGGCTCTGCATCTCTCTCTCGAAGCAGGTGTGGTAGTTGTCAGAACAATCTCTGATCAAATCAAAGGCTCTGCTGACAAATTGCTTTTGGCTTGCATCAGTTCCCTTCTTTGTTTTGTCCATTCCTTGTCCAGTCAGTCTTTTGCAGCTCAATAGGAAGCTAATTGCTGTCCTCTAAATCAGCCAGCAGAGTTTACAGCAAAGAACTAACAGTGGCAGCACAAGTGGGAGGCTGCTGTGACCACATCAACTTGCAAGATTTCTAACCAGCACACGAGGAGTACAAAGGTGCCTGGCCAGTGTGGAGGTGGGATTTGCAGGTTACACGTGATGTCAGCTAAACCTAATAAAAATCATTCTGTTAAACGGAATTCAAATGGAGAAATTCACCAAAAGAGAATGACAGAACAGTTCTGGCAGCCTTCTCTCTGGGTTTGTTGCCAGCTTGTATCACCACTGCAATGTTATGTAAATCTGGTGTTTTATATTGGATTTCCTCAGTTAAAAAGAGAAATGAGAAATTGCCATTATTTAAATGGCTGTGAGCTGAAGCCATGGGACGGAAACCGTTGAATAGGTTATTTTTTTAACACCCTCCTGGGATTGAATTTTGTGCCAAGTTTCAGTCTGGAGCAAGTTGTGTGTGTGGGAGGGTTGAATTATAAATCTGTGTAGCCCCGGATTTCTAATGGCCGTGCTGACAGGCTGTGAGTCCTAGCGATGCGAATGGCGCCCTTTCATGTTACACATCACTTGGAATTCTTGCATCGGGCTTTCCTGGCTGTCCCATGGGATGCATTTGGGCTCAGACGACTGATTGGATGATGGGATCAGCACCTCATTAGGGCTTTCAGTCAGGGCAATCTGATGATATCCAAACAAATGATCCAGGCAGGCAGCGCGGAGCTCAGTCAGTGCTGGTGCAAGATGAAGACTCTCAAAGCTGGGATGTGCATGGGAAAAGGAGTAGTCAGGGGGCTGAGAAAGTGTAGAGAGACGTGGCTGTGTTGAAGCAGACGGGGCAGGAGTTCTGCTCTGTGTGTTAGGCAGCCCCCTGACACCGAGAGCTGGGATTGCCGACGTGCATCGCACTGGGAAAGGTGGTTGGTGTTCAGAGACACCGACTGCAGCTGAGATGGTAATGGGAAGACCTTGCTGAGAGCTGTGGTGAATATCACCTGCTGTTTTAAAGTCACTGTGGTCTATTCCAAGTGCAAAATGGCTTTTTGATTGTTTGGGGGTTTTTTTTGTATTTTGGGTGTGCTTTTTTTTGTGTGTGCAATACTGCTACAGAATGAACTCACTTTCAGTAATGCTTCATGTTCCAAGGAACTTCTAGAAACTAATCTGTGGTAGCTTGAAAGTGCTACAGTTATGAAATCAAGGGATTCTTAGCAGCTTAGAAGGTAATTCACCAGTTCTGCTTTCTCTTATTAAAGTTTCTCTTCTTACCTAAGTTTTGCTTTGCTTTGTCTCTGAAAAAAAGCTGAATGAAGTCCCTTTTTATCCATCACTTTGTGTTTACTGGTCTAAGAAAGGACAGTTCCAAGATTGCAAGAATGAGTCTTGCAATATTATGGGGAAAGCAGTTTTTGAGGAGCATTGCCTACTGGCCTGCGGTAATTTGGAATAACACGTCCCTATAAATTACATGTAAAAGAGTAGAAATGGCTCAGAAATTTTCAAGGCAAGACTATTGCTCTTTAAAGGTTATCATATCAAGGAGAAGGCAGTATGCTGATCATTTTGGCACAGTCCATCAGAGATTTTAATTTTCTTCAAGGAGAATCTGATTGTAAAGGCAGTTCTCCTATCTCCAGATGCTTAGAAGTACTCAGTACAACATAGAAAGTTTAACAGTGTTGCTTTATGAAAGGTTTCTCACTCCTTTACTCCAGTGGTTATTTTCTGATTTGGCCATTAGCCCAGGCAAGGAGGTTTTATGGACAGAGTGCTCCATTCTTGACAAGAGCATCTGTTTGTAGAAGCCCTCAAGGTGAATATGGTCCTGAATATGAAAGTTTTTAGACTTTCCCCCAAATGCTGCTGGTTCTGAAATGGACTATTGCAGTAGGAATACTGCACATCCTGTGTCAAACGGGAAACTGCTGCTACTGCCAGTTAACAGCCTTAGTGATCACTTGCATGCTATGAAAGAGGCACAGAATAAGCAGGTGGCAACCCTGCTGCTTTATGAGCAGGGCTTTGTGAGATGAGGCGTGTGGTACAAAGTCTTGTGCACTTTGAACAGTGGTTCTGAAACTCCTCGACAAGGTACTAGAAATGGATTAAGAGGAACTTAAGAGCAGCTGTTGTACCTTTTTCTTAACCTGTCTTAAATGGGCAGAGTTTTAGTACGTGCTGTAGTTGTTGACTCTGTTCACCGAAGATCTGGACCAAGGATTGGTCCTAATTACTTGATCACAATGCCCAGCAACCTGGGACAAAAGCAGAGCTGAGAGCTGTCAGGAGTGTTGGAGCTGATCCAGCAGGTTGAAGGTGTTGTTGTATTCATCACAGGTGTCTGTAGCCCTTGTGGAAACTCTGGCTTCCTCTGTGTGCAGAGAATAGGGGAAATAATTGGTATGAAGAGGTGTGATTATGTTTTTACACTATAAATGGTCACTACCACTATCTAGTTTGGCTATTCATGTAACAGTGGCTCTAGGTTTTGCCCAGTGACTTCTGCAGCTGGCTGTGAATGTATGAGATTATACTTCAGAATCTGATCAAGATTTTCTAAAGGAAGAATGTCCATGTTGACAAACAGGCCAGTCTCATGTTTGACTGTGCTCACTTTTAAAAAATGGGATTGTCTGCCACATCAAACTTGTCTCCTACTGTGGGACTTGACAGTCTGGAAACGGGGTGGGCCACTCTAAGTGCTTGGAAACGATGACTCCGTCTCTATTAATAAATAAAGTGGTTGTCCTGTGGTCGTGAATGCTGTTGAGCTCATTGTTCAAACAGATTAACTCCCTGCCCCCCACAAAAATAGAGTGGCTATGTCCAGGCTTCCTATCAAGAAAGGTCACTGGCCTGTATTAGCCTGTGAATGCGTGAGAATTGTAGAGGAGGATGTTTGTTGGCCCTGGTGAGCCCGTCTGGAACTGTGTGAACACTTCAATAGCAGGGACTCGAGCAGAACCATGTGGGCCCGTGCCCTGCTGCCAGTTTGTTTACTGGAGTGTTTATAGCCAAAGTGAGGAACACGATAGATTGGTCAACTTTCAGAGTTGTCAAGAAGATCAAACTGTAACAAGAAGCTGGAACTCTAAAAGCTACAAATGTCAAGGGTTCCTGTGGGGGACAGCTCCAGCTGCTGAGCACCCTCCTGTGTGTGTCCTAGGCTATTGTTTTGGCATTAACTAGGATGTTGGAGTGCCTCCCATGTTTCACCATTTGCAAGGGTCTAATTTGCTTGTAGGAATTCTTTCCCAGCACCCACCAAGTCTGTTGTAGCAACATTTTTCAGTGAAGAGCAAGGAGACGGCTGCAATCTTGGGCTCTTAAATGAGTTACGTAGAGATTTTTTAAAAATCTAAATTGACATTTCTTCTTTTGGATTTGCACCCTTTTCTAGCAGTGCTTCTGTCAGTGTAATTATGGAGGTATGAATATGGCCATGCTGTCCATGTAGTTGCAGAGATCCTCTAGCATGTGCACTGCTCTCAGGGTTAAATTTGTCAATGAATAAGCAATGGAAAAATTGTTTATAGTGTTAGTAAGATTATTAATCCCAGAGGGCCTCCTCCCCAAATTTACCTCTGTAGCTAAAGCAAAAGGAAAGAGTTATTTGGAGAAGGGCAACAAACAAGACTGGAGAAATACCTGACTATTAATAGAATTTCTCAGTACATGTGGTTTGAAGAATATAAAAGGCTTTCATAAGAAAAAGTAGCTAGTATCTGGCATCCTCTCTGTGTAATGAGGACGGGAGAGTTGCTGCAGTTTTGTTTTTTTTTTTAACTTAAGTGAAAACATATGGCACAGCATACACTAAAAAACTAAACAGACATGATCAATGTAATATCTCTTCCATGCATTTAGTCAGTAATTGTGTCACTGCTTAGCAGTAATTATAGGTCTTCACTTCCACCTTTGTTCCTGCTCAGTTGTTTTGAGCAGAGGGGCTGCTTTGTTGGCCCTGAATCACTTTGTCTTTGAAGGTGATAGTTATTTCTTAGGGAGTGATTCGGTTGTCACCATCTCAGAATTTCCCTCCCATCAGGACACTAGGAAGCAATTTCTTCCCCATGGTGATAAGAGAATATTAAGAGCATGTTTGAAGTGCTACTGTTTTATCAAATGTAGTATGAACTACTGGCCAGGAGACTTCGTATTTTTACTTGATACTGGAGGGATGATGTCTGGAATTGGTGACACATTCAGTGACAAAGGAATTAAGTCTTTGTCCAGACCACCAGTGCTAATGGATGTATTGTGCAATGATTAACTGTTCTTGTACTTGGTTTTATTTGGATGTTTTCTTTTGTGTCAGTGCTCCTGGGAAAAGCCGTGGTTCAGTGCTGCTCAGCAGTTGTTCAGTAGTCTCATGGGGCAGAGGTCATTCATCTCCAGTGAAAATATCGAGTTTTCAGGCCTACAAAAGCTGGCATATCACAACGTTGGGAGAAAATCTCTCTTTTCCTGAATGCTCTTTTCTTGCATAGCTTTTTCTTTTACATTGACTTTTTTGGCATGAGCAACACTTAATCTCTGAGAAAACTTATTCAGTTGGACATGACAATTGAAATTTACAGCTGATTTTTTTAAAAAGCATTAGAAAAGTAGGTATTTTCTAACCTAATCTTGTAGCTCTTTGTAGATACTGGAGTATCACATGCAGACACCTTCCCTGCATTTGACTGTGTCTGAATGAGGTGTTTTCTGCTTTAATTCTCCAACTTTATCCTCCTTTTGTTAGTAGTACTCTGTTGTACAGATGATTTTCCTACTGTAAGCATTTTTTTGTTCTTCGTGTCTTATTCTTCTAACAAAAAAGCAGAAGCACAAGCATGTATAGCCATTAGCTCTGTTCAGAGTAGGTATTAACAAGATTGTTGTTTCTTCCTGAGTTGGACGCACATTTCTGAACTAGCTTCCACTAGAATTTTGCATTTGACCAAAATTGGTAATAGTTGCCATTATCATGTGGGAATATAGATATAAAAATGTTGATGTTCCCCCGGGGAATTTAGCTGATTTTATAGCCTAAAGAAATGAAATGAGAGGTTTGAAGGGGAAAAAAAGCTGAAAGTTTCAGAAGAGGTAGAGGATTAACTTTTCATTACTGAAGAAAGCTTCTAAAGGGAAGTTATGTTGTGAATTTTGAAGTTAAATCACTTCTCATTCTTGAGCTCTCATGATGAAAGTACAGCCCTCCAGTGCAGTCCCTTATTTCAATCAAAACTGATGCTTTGCTGTTGAGTGTGCCTAAAGAATAGTCCTGCTCCCAACCCACTGGGAAGGGAAAGGTGCCCCAGGGAGATGCAAACCTTAAGTTTGCAATTAATTGGATGACTCCATATTGGAGTTCTTCACAGAAGTTTTGAATTGCAATCGAAACATGGATATTATTCCTCTCTTCTGCTTCCTGAAGAAAAGAGCAGGTCTTATCTGGCTGTTGTGTTTTGAAGTGCCATCTATTAATGCTTCTGCAAGGGTCAGAAGAATTAGGAATTGCTGTAGTGTAGTTATTGAGTTTTTTGGCCTTGAAGATATTGCCTGGCCACCTGTGAAGGGTCATCAAAAATGTAGAGCACTCTATAACTGTATTTATTTTTCTGCTTGTCTTTAACCAGCACACTGTGAATCTTTCAAGGACTGTTTTTATTTGGTGTGAATTTGCCTCTTTGTACAGACTTTATTGCTTCCTATGCATTGACCTTGAGTTTAGATCAAAATTGTTAATGCATGGATATTGCAAAATGTTGCCCATTTTTTTGCATAATTGTTTTTTAAATTAATGTTCCAACTTTCCAAGCCCTGGGATTATGTTGGGAACTAAGCTTGTATTCTGAAAAAACAAACTCTTGGTTGTGAAGAAAAGCTTGAAAAAAAAAATTCCCAAAGGCTCCAAAACGACCATGTAAATGAAGAGTCCAAATGTTATGTATTTTATTTATATCTTGTTATAAAAAAAGGCCTTAAGGGCTTTAATGGAGCTTACATTTAATGCATGCCAGGTTCTTCTAAAATTGCTAGGGAGGATACCATGCACATTCAGTCTTTCTTTTTCTTTTGTTTTGTGTCTAGGCAACAGTATATGCCTCTTGTCTTAATACCATTAAAAATCATCAATGGAGATATTGTGAGGAGTGGCACTTTTTAAGTCCTGTTGTTAGTAAAGGGCATCTCCAGTAAACCACCTAAATCTGGTACAGCTAGTGACCTTAAGAAACCATTCTCTCGTATTTACACCCAAGTTTTGATCTGGGGACAGACTCCTCAGTTTGTAGTTAGCTGGTTTTGAGAGCCAGTTCATGTCTTTGCAATGCACTGCTAAATGCTGGAATTCTTCACAGCTGCTTTTTCCTGCATTGACCTCCTAAAGTTAGCTGATCGATAATAAAAAGAAGTGGTGCAGGGAATTTCAGACACATTGTGATACCTGTTGTAATCACTGGATTCCCAGCTTCACAAAGATACAAATAATGTTGATTGTCTACAACTGGACATGGTGTTTCTGGAAGAGAGAACAGAACATGTGGGGAAGACTTGGGTCCATGGCCTCGTGCTGGGCACCAGGGTGGCAAATCACAGAATGAGTCAGGCTGGAAGGGACCACACTGGGTTATCTCCAACTTCCCTGCTCAAGCAGGGCCATCTCAAATCACATTGCACAGGATTGCATCCAGATGGCTCTGGAATATCTCCAGTGAGGGAGAGCCCACACCCTCTCTGGGCAGCCTGCTCCAGTGCTTGGTCACCTGCACAGTGAAGAAGTTCTTCCTTATATTCAGATGGAACTTCCTGTACATCAGTTTCTGCCTGTTTCCTCTTGTCCCATTGCTCAGCAGCACTGAGCAGAGCCTGGTCCATCCTCTGACACCTCCCTTCAGAGACTGATATTAATTAGGTCCGTTTTCAGTCTTCTCAAGGCTGAACAGGCTCAGCTCCCTCAGTATTTCCTCATAAGAGAGATGCTCCAGACCCTTCATCATCTTCGTTGCCCTCCCCTGGAGCAGCTCCAGGAGCTCCATGTCTCTCCCATCCTGAGGAGCCCAGAACTGGACACAGCACTCCAGATGCAGCCTCACTAGAGCTGAGTAGAGGGGCAGAATCACCTCCCTTGACCTGCTGTAAAGATCATTCCTCAAAAGATGTAAAAACTTTTCTGTTAAAAGTCATTCCTCAGTTCCCATATGGAGCAAGACCTTAAGGTAAAAAAGTGCTGAAGGAGGAACTTTATACAGAGCTGAACTTTTGGGTAGTGTATTAAAAAAAGTGTATGCACTGGCTTGTGCTTAGAACTTGTTTGTAAATACAGTGATTTGTTTAATCCATAGCATTGGTAGTGTTTAGTTTACTCTCCCCACAAAGCTGACACACACATGGCACTCTGTTATAGTGGGACAGGGACCCATGTGCAGTCTCCTGCCATACTTTACAGAATGTCAATCAACCTCACTCGGGTCAGTCTGTTCCCAAAAGCTGGAGCTGATGCCCAGGACCCTGCAGAAGTGCTGGCTGGAGGAGTGGCACCTGGGTGACCACCTGTGGAGCTGGGCACTGGCCGTGGCTCTCAGGGCAAACACACAGCACTGCAGCAGCACGCTGTTCCCTGACCCTGAGGTGTGGTACTCACACACTTACTGCTGGCAGTAGGGGCCTGTAGACTTGCTGCATTTTGAGGAAGGTGGCTGGTATAGACACCTTGAAAAACTACAGCTCCTCTCTTGGCCGCTTGAGAGTGCACAAACATCCCAATTTGCTGACTTTCAAGGCAGGCAGAAGGTAGACCCTGCGAGATGCCTGCAGGAAGCCCTGTGGACTGGAAAGGCCTCCCATCTTTTTTTGGTGATACGAGCAAGAAGTTTCTGCACTAGAAACAACAATTTGAAGTGTTGTTGACATTTACAGTGAAGGTCTCCTCCATTCCTTCACATAAATAACAGAGAAAAAGGCTAGAATTGAGACTTAGGCTGGTTCTCACTGTGTGGTCACTGTCTGCCTAATTTCTAACTATTTAGTTTTTCCAAATGTCTGAAAATTTCAGGGTCAACCTGAAGTCAAGATGTACTTGGGTTCAGAGAAATCATGCAGTCCCGAGCTGGCTTTTGAATCTTCTGCTGTTATAAGGCAAAGTTGATAGAATATGTCAAGATAACTCAGGATTCTTAGATAAATGTAGTCAACTCCTCCTCTAGATGGGAGAAAAATGTGCAGAGGCTTCTTGCTTTGTTTTTATAGTAAGAGTGCATGCATAGTGGTTGATAGATGAATGGGTTAAATAATCTCCCACTCTCCCCAGTGATCTAAATTCTCCATGACAAGAAGAAAATATAATAAACAAGCTATGGCTGCAGAAAACTGCAGTAGATTGCTTGCCCTGCTGATGTGTTCATCTAGACAACTTGGTCTTTCTTTTGTCCTTGCAAAATTTCTTTCAGTCCTTGACTTCCAGGCAGTGGCTGTGCACAAATCCTGTTACTTGGAGTAGAGGGGCAGTTTTCTTTGAAGGAATTTTTCTTTGTAGTATTTGTTACATGTACTTGCACCCATTATTATCACTCAGTACATAGGTGTATTAGGCAGACTGTGCTCATCACCCTTTTAGTTTCTTACCCTGAAGAGAGCAGGTCTTATCAATTAACTTTACATAATGCACCTGCTTTTCTGGTGCCCAATTTTCTTTAGTCACAGCCTGGAGGTGAGCCCTGCTTTGTGTCCTGCAGGTCACTGATATCTGTGATAGTCTTTGCAGTGGTGACTGCAATTAACCCTCCACCTTGACCCAGCTGTATTAAAAGATCCTGCCAGTGGTTTCTTATTGTTCCTTATTCCTTTGTGGTCTTGTGCAAGGTTGCCACAGCAGCATCTGCTTATCCTTCAAACCTTTCCCCAGGAAAATACAGAAACTCCTTCGGGAGGAGGTCTTGTCTTTCCATCCTAGGGCCAGAGTCAATTTGCAAGTGCAAATGCCCACCTCAGCAACAGTGCAGTGGAGTTCCAGCTCAACCAGAAAGATCTAGTGCTTGTCCTCTGTCCTGGCCATTAGCTTTTCCTGGGAGTGCTTGTAGCTCCTGCTCCTGGCTTCCAAAATGAGGGCTAGACCAGATGAATTTGGTGCCATCTTCGTTCTTGCTGTGAGTGAACACTTGCCATTGAAGTATTTTGTCTTCTATTGAGCTTCATTCAGCAGTTTTGGATGGTAACACTGAGATTTGTGCAGCTTCCAAACCTTTTGGATACCACGTATTGTTGGACTGTAGGGTCTGCTGAAGAACTACCTCCTTTTTATCTGTTCAAAATCTGTACTGAATGCTCTATATTGTTGTTTGTTTTGGTTCTGTTTGGGAAGCATCTCCATTCCAAATGCTGCCATATCCACTCCTAAAGTAGTTTTATTTCATTCCTGAGCATTCACTAAGGAGGCATTGCTAATTATCTGGCAAGATGAGTAAACCAGAATTATTTGAGTGCATTACTCAACTGTGTTCTTTAAACGTTCTTTCTAAAACAGTCCATCGGATGGTCTCCAACTAGTGCAGGGTGTAACTTGTGGGTGGTAGAGCAAACCTGGCATAACAAAAGCTTGGTGGATGGGAGGTTGCAGCCTTTGACATGCAATCCTTTGATGTCTTCCCTGAGAATGTGGGAAAACAACGTCAGTAATGTATACTGTCCAACTAAAGTCAATGTGTGAAGCAGGCCAAGGAGAGGACTGTGGCATGGTGCCATTAGAGGTCACAGCAACCTACTGCTGTTATGGCAGATTTAGGGAAATAACATTCCTGTTGGAGGGGAAGCCTGCTGCCTATGCATCAAAAGAAATTCTTCAGATGAAGGAAAATTAAACACCACCACTATTTTGTTATCGAAGTTGCTTTTACCCTTAAAAATTGCCTCATCCCTTACTCCACTCCAAGCTATGATGTTCTGAAAGTAATCACATTCCCCAGCTTGTAATAGTTGGCAGGTGCTGTCAATGCTGCCATGTCAAAAACTTCCCCAGATCTCAAAGTAACTGTCAGAGTTTCCTGTTTATCACCTTCGTGTGTCTCGCCAGCTTGTTGTCAGGTTCAAAGCTCTTTGGCACAAGGGCTGCCTCCAGCTCCTATGTTTATCCCACACATTTGTCCTGTGGCTGAGGAGGGACACAGTGGAGAAGAACAGAACTCTTTATTTGGAAGGGTCTTCCCTAACTGTGCTGATTGCAGTAATTTGTGTCTGTAAGGAAAGCTGTTTAAGTTTGATGTAAAAAACCCCTTGTAATGTTTCTGTATCCTTTTTAGTCTTCTGTAAAGAAATGAGACTTATTTGTTCATTTTGACTGGTGTTTCCTAAGAACCTTTGAACTAGTTGACTGATATATTTAAGGATATTAGAGGTATTTGCAATCTCCCAAGCAAAGATGGAAGGGGGCTAATTATTCACAATTTTTTCCAGTATAAATGAAGCTCCGAGAAGCCATATTCAAAATCGGGAAAGGGAAGTGGTTGAATGTCCATATGGATCAAAGAGGATTCTGAGCTCATGGGAGAGAAATCATTGCAGGTTACCAGATACAAAGAAGCTATATCTGACATATGAAGTCCCTGATTTGAAAACAGTTAAATAGCAGAAGAGGATTTCAGGGAAATATATCTGTTTGCTTTGATTTTGTTCTCCTCTTAGGCATCTGCTTAAGACCACAGTTAGAGTCAGGATTTGGAGGCAGATGCACTTTTTGTCAGACCCAGTACAGACATTCTGAAGTTCGTAAATCCAGACTGACCACAGCATTGCTGCCTCTTGGCCCTGGCCAAGAAGGGTCTTTACCTGGGTCATGGTAAAAGAGTTTGGAGCTTTATGGGGGACAGAGGTGGAAAAATTGGAGACAAATGACAAAATGTAGAGGGAAGCAGACTCAAAAATTTCCATAGCAGATAGAATTATTAATATGTAACCATTGTGCTTCTGCAACTTAATGCATTTAATTTGTGTTTCTGCCTATGCTTGCATAACTTATACCATCTGGTTGCTGCAGCATTCACTGGGTGTCAGTGTAGGCTGTGGTTCCATGGGCATTTCTTTATGCAGTTGTGGTGCTTTAATTGAAGAAAGACTGAGGAACCTAAACTGAAAGTAACCTGCAGCATAAAAAGCATCTGTTTTAACCTGGTTCTTTTCCTGCATTCAGTTCACCACTCAGCTGCATAAAAGCTTGTCTGAAGGCAAGCACTGACAGTGATGCTGGCCTTTCCCTGTGCGAAGTGTTTGTGAAATTGCCATCCCAGGGCAGTGGATATGAAATCACTGCTATAAAATGTACAGTGCTTGTTCCCTGTGACACTCTCTGTGCAAGGCAATTACACACTGCATCAGAATTTGGCACATAACATGTCTTTGCAGGCCGTGTGTGAAGGTCATTGTCCAGAGAACATAGGAATATTCAACTTAGTATTCATTCCTAACGAGAACCTTTCAGTTCCCTCAAGTAACTGCTTCAGATGCTTTACATCACATTGTTTCTCATTTCCATTAGAAGTGAGAACTTGTTCCTAATGTCTTCTTCCTTTCTCCCCAGATAATCTGATCAAAGCCATCCTGTCAGCAACCAAAGATTATCGTTTAACTCCAGCTCTTGACAGGTAAGATGAAACCTTCAGAACAGGAGTAGAAGCAATTCTTTTCCGTATGTCCTAAATAATTTTTGTTAGACATTTTTTTGCCAGAAATTATTGCCAATACATTTGGATGTGGATGAGTAAATCAGGAGCTGAAAACTGAGTTCTCTTTATAGTAAATCTGTAGACTCTGGAGACCTCTGTTAAGTTACACATAAATAGAAAAAAACATTTACCTTTTGACTATTTCCTAATGTTTTGTTTCATATGTTGTTACAAGACACCCTCTTGCCCCGTTTTCAAATAAGTAAACAGAAGGTTTTCAATAAACACGTTGCTCTTTTCCAGCCTTTCTGACAAAGCAACAGGATCAAAAGAAACTTCAGAGGGAAAGAAGGGACTGGCTTATTTCAACAATGTTTTTCACTAATGCCTCACTCTCAAAGTAGGAATGTTTGGTTGTGTTGGCCAAGCCTGTGCTAGGATGCACAGGACAGCAGTCTCCTGGGTCCTGTGGTATTTGAATTTATGCCTTTAGAAGAAGCTCCTTTGATTCTTCAGTTCTGTTGTAGAGGTTGTTTCTGAAACTCATTGGCGTATTTACAACCAGCTTCCCAATGACAGTCCTTTAGTCCTTTCTGTCCTTGCTTTTCTCTCATTCCTTCCATTTGTCCTGCAGTCTTGGTTTAGTGCCACCTCCCGGATTATGGGTAGGATTTTTCAGAAGCTGTCAGAGGTTTTTACTGAGACACGAACTCTTTTCAAAGTCCTAGTAATACTTCTTTCCAGTGGTACTTGACCTGGGCTAACAACACAGTTCCTGCTTTCTAAACACATGGATTTTATTTCCTGGCCCAGCTCCCCTTCTGCCCACTTTTCATGACAAATTTCACAAGTTTCTCCAGCCTTTCTGTAGGTCTCCGCATCTCTCATGCTGATTGTAGAGCTTGCCTGCTGTAGCTGGGAGTTACTCTCTGGGTGAAAGTTTATTCTTAGTCTTGCACAGTTGATGTGCTAATTTAGGTTTCTTTGAAGTTTGCCTTGCCTCACAGCAGTGCCAGATAGGGTTAGCCTTCAGACTTTGGATTAATTTGAGAAATTATGTCCAGAAGGTAAAACCATTTTACAAATGACCTTCTTAGAGATTTTGCACACAACTGAGTCTCATCCATCTGGGGTTTATCTCAGTTCTGGTTGGAGACTTAAGATTTTAATCTGTTGAAAAATCCACAAATAGATTCTTTCAGAAGGTTACTCATAGGAAATTAGTGTTAATGACAGAGGGCAGGTGGAAGATTCTTGCAGTGAAGGTTAATGTAATTGTGACCCTTGCTGCTCACCTGTTTTGTGAGGAGTAGCATGTTTCAGGCTTTTAAAAAGTAATTTTGCAGGAGATTCTGAAACATAACCACTCTAGCATGAGCTGCTCACTTTGCTCTGTGTTCTTTATAATGGGTTTGGTGCAGAGACAGGAAAGAACTAAAACTCAAGCCCCGTGAAATGTATGCAAAGTCCCTGAGATACCAAGTGCAAATGAGACCTCAGGAACAGGCTAGATATTTATTTCTGTGGTATTGCAGTAACAAGGTTTGGTGGTGTGTAAACATACAGATGTCTTGGGGAAGTACTGTTTCCTTGGGAATTATTGTGATAAATCCGTATCAGTGGATGTGGGTTGTGTAGTACATATGCCTCACAGTCAAGTACCTCCCAAAGCCCTTCCAAGTGAGCAGGTCTTAGGAAGGATAAAAACCAAAGTGTGTATGAGAGAAAGGGACAAGAAGGCTTGGGATAGCAAGCTGCAAAGTGAGAGCCTAAAGGAGGAGGTGGATGGAGTTGCAACAGAGGAGTTATTAGGAGAAAGAGCTTGGGAACTCTAGGAGGTGTTAAGGCTGCCACGGTGCTGCTCTGGGAAACCAGCTTGGTGAGTGGGGCACAGATGAAGACTTGGGTATGGTTCCAGAAGAGTTCTTCAGCTCTGGTCATCACTGAATTCCAGTGCTGGCAGCAATGGGTATCTGCCATTTTGGATTCCTAAAAAGTTGATGGAGCAGACTGGTGGAAGAAGGTTAGCTCCTTCCTCATCTTGTCTCAAGCTCCAAGCAGATCCTAACAGTTCCTCTCCATGGCAGCCCCAGGGTGCTGGGAGCAGAGCCTTGAGTTTGGCTACTCCCTTCCTGCTCACTGGTCAAGCAAAAAGTCCAGATCTCTCCCCTTTGCTCAACACCTTGGAGCAACTGGAGAACACCTGACTTAGGGGACCTTGAAAGGTCCCTTCTAACCCAAACAGTTCTTGGTTCTATGATAAAGGACTGAGTAAATGTCTTATTGTGGAAGAGTTAGATAAGAGACACAACTCAAGTCTGTGAGGTACAAGGGGTCTGGTTTGGAAGATCTTGTGAACTCTTCCACTTGTAGGCTCTCAGAAGTCTAGTGGGCAGATTCTAGAAGCAGGAAAAAGGCTCCAGGTCCACCCTCTTTTCAGGATGGAAACGTTACACCAACATTTTCTCTGTTGGCAAAGCCAGTCTAAGAAGCCATATTTGCTGCTGCTGCTGCCCTTCTCATTGTTCTGCTGCTATTGTTTGAAAAGGGACTTTAAAGTGGATCAGTGAGATGATTCCAGTTTATGAGTTTTTCTCTCAACCCAGGTCATTCCAATGACTTCATTTCCGGAGCTCCCCTCCCACTGAAGGGTTGCGTGGGCACAGAGCTGAAATGGCAGCAGGAGAGGCAGAGGCTGGGATGGGTGGGGAGGTGAGCACTGCCCAGCCCACTGGAACAAGTGTTCGTGTAACCATACACTGAAGGCAGCTTTCCCAGGGGAAGGGTGGGAGAGGCAGGAAAGGTGAGGTCAGAGCAGTGCGTGAGAGCATAGGAAGGAAAGAGAGGATTAGAGTTGTGTGGTGGAGGATCTCTACAGCAAGCCTTTGGTCTTGTTCCTACCCAAGCTTCTCGTTTTCTGCCCTCCTTCACAAAGCTGGTCCTTGAGAAGTTGCACTCACTTGCCTCTCATAAGCCCTGGAAATTAACTTGTTTGTTTGATTATCCCTGTGCTAAAGGACATCCTGATGCACCTTTCAGACACAATGTACTGACATGGTGCTGAAATGAGGCAAACGTGATCCTTCCGGGTGTGTGTGCACTTTTCATCATCCCACAGCAGCTCTGCCAACTCACTTCAACTAATCCCTCCATTGTGTTCTGACTAGCAGCAGCTGGAGGGCATGTGAACAAAGGCTGTGGTTCACACCTGTAACACAGTGTATGTGGTGCCCTGCTTTCTTCATGACTCCTTATTACGGCACCGTTGTGTTGAACAGTAACCTGCTCCTGCTCCAGGGCAGGGGGTAGGTAAAGCTGCAGTGATGCTTGGGAGAAGAGTTACAACTCACCCTTGAGCTTGTCTGGAAATGTTTGGAGATCCAGGGGACTTTCTCTAGAACCACTGACTTCTTCCTTCAGAGCTGGCATGTCTTTCTCCCTAACACAGGTGTTGGTGGGCCTCGTCTTTGAAACTTCTTGCCCTCCATTGGCTTTTCCAGGTCCACTTATATTGCTGACATTTTCACTGCTTGATTTAGTGGCTCTGCCAGTGGCCTGACCCTCATTCTGCAAATGGATCAGGGCTTGATTTCTAATTCCACAGCCCATCTGCTGGCTGGACTTCAGTGGATTTTCGGGTTACATCTCTGTGGTGATGACATGTAAATTTCCTATGAAAAGACATAAATATAAAAACCTGACTGACCTTTTTTGTATTGCCTCCAGGTGGTAATGAAAGAAAACTGAGAGTTTGAGTTATAACTATCACAGCCTTTACTAATGCTTTAAATACTAAGTAAAAGTATTTAGTATTTAGTATTTAAATACTAAGTAAAAGTAAATACTAATTTACTAAATACCTTACCTGAACAAGTGAGGAAGGAATTTGATAGAGCAAGAGAGATGAGTGTGTCCCTCTGGTTCAGGTTGATAGCACCCATTTAAGTAACAGCAGCCAGATCAAACCAGAATATGCTAAGCCTCCTTAAGCACCAGCTATCCTAAAGATGTATTTTTTAATTATTCTGTTATATCTTTCCTCAAAGCCTTCAGTTCCAAAGTTGCGTAAAGAAAGGCTTTGTGGTTTTTCTCCCCTGATAAATCCCTAAAGCACTTCGATGAGAGAGGAAGAGGAAGTAGGAATTGCTACAACGCATACATGTGTTTACAGTGCTATATTGTTCAAGAAAATCTGCATGAATCCTGCTTTTGGTGTAGATGAACTCAACCTTGGAGTATCTGTGTCAAGAGTCTGTACATCTGGCTGCAGCTCCCAGCTTAGGGCTTTAGGGAATATCTGTTGTGGAAAGTCCATGACCACCCTTCATACCACCCTGGTAGCAAACTGAAACATGGGCTGTGGCTGATGTGTTCAGTCCTTGAGCTCTTCTGGAAAAGAAATAGAGCTTTGACATACTGTGTAAACAAGCACAAAGGTGTTTGCACGCTTCTTTGTGGGGAAACAATTGAGCTGTAACCGATGCTGCTTGCACTGTGTATTTCTTCACCCAGAAACTTGCCTGGAGCCAGCAATGACTGTGCAGGTTTCCCATGCTCAGGCACCATCAGTAGACAGAGTACATTTGAAAGAAATTTAAGCTGTTAGAAGATCAAAGATGAGACCTTAGGGTCAGAAAGTTACTAATGAAAAATCTTATCTGCAGACTTAAGGAAAAAGGAGAATGCATTTAAATATGTCAGAACCACGAGGGTAGAAGAGTGGTTCAGACATGAAGCTGGGCAAAAGTGATTAACCTATCAGTTACAATGAGTAAAGGCAGAACCATTCAGTTAAGTATTTGTTTCATTTTTGGGGGTAAAGATAGAAAGATGTCTCATTTTACAACAACAATGAAATACTTTGTGATTTTTTTATTAGTAACTACAAGGAGATTAAATGACAATTATATGTCTTTTAAAGTCAGTAAGCACTGAAGAGTGTATAAAGAGTTAAACTAAGAATTCTTTTTGTTATTAGTTTGTTTTTTAACCCTTCTTGAAATGTTTGGTAGAACAGCAAATGTGCCATTCCTGGAGAAATATGGGAGATAATAAAGAGGTGGCTGTAAGTTGATTAGCTTGGTTTTGCAGGAAAATCCTGCAGAGGACAGAGCTAGGATGGCAGCATAACTGATGTTATGTTACTTTGGGTTTGCGGAAATGAAATCTTGCCATACAGAGGATATATTTTTTAGATGAACTAGAAGCTTGAATGATAAAGGTGATCTTTTAGAGGCACACATTAGTTATTTGTCTCAATCCATTATGTTCTGATTCTGTACTACACCATTTAGAGGTATCCTTTTTAGGAATAGGATATGTTACACAGCTTTAAAAAGTTATTGTCAGAGTTGATAATTAATCCTTTAGTGACACTTCTTGTGTAATCCTGCTGGCAGGTGTTCACAAGGGCTAAAGCCAGTCTGGAGTAAGTGTGAAATTACAGTAGGAAAATTTGCCAGAACCAGAAACTGGGAAAGTAATGAGTAGAAGGGCCAGGTCAGTCTTGACTGTTTTATTGCATCCTTCACTGGAGCCAAATCAAAAATCAGGCATCACAGAGGTAACAATGCAGGTCATGTTTACAAGATGAGGATTATATTCTGCAAACCAATGACTGCAAGAAGAAGATTGGAATGATGTAAGTAAAATCTCTGTGTAAAAGGCACTCTGCCTTGTGCAGCATTAGCTCTGCATGCTGGTCTTCCAGAATGAGTACTTTGGAGATCTGGGGAGAAGTTGGGAATTGTTCAGGGAAGTACTGCAAGCATTACTCAAGACCTAGAAGAGCTGCCATGCTGTGCAAGATGTGATGAGCTCACTCGAGTTTATATGGTCAATGGAATATTAGGAGTGGGCTTTGATCAGTCTATGAGTCCTGTGTGGGAACTGGGCCATGAAGCTGCTGGAGCAGCTTTGGCTGGTGGAACTGGTTCTTTTATCTCTTGTGCAGCAGTTCATGCTCACCAGTCTGTCCTGTGAGAGGAAAATGTTTATACACAGTGCTTTGTCAGTAAGTGGATCTTATGCAGATGTGGAAGGGACTACTGACAGTAGATGGTGCTTTAATTTAGCAGAAAAGCGAAGAAAGTGATTAACTGGTTTGAGGCTGAAACAAGCAGATCTACATTCAGAATTGCTAAGAACATCCTAACATTAAGTGGGAAGGGGATAGAGTGGAGTGCCTGGAGCTTGCAGGATTTGGATTTCAGCATGGTATTCTTCTTCAAAACAGAAAATTCAGAGTCATAGCCAAGAGACAGCTGAGTAGAGAAATTACAGCATTTCACCCAGCAGTCTGTTGTTCAGGTGGTCAAACTTTCCTGTCATAATCATCAAAAGAGTGTATTTCCGTCTGAAATGTCACTTGGCCAGAACTGAACTATGCCTTTTCCCCTCCTGCAGCACCTTTTCCTTAAAGGTTTTGACAAAGCTGTTACCATCTTTGTCACTTGCTTTGGTGTACTTGGGGCTGACTCTTCCTTCCCTCTTTGTCACAATATAGTGCTTGAACCACATCTTGCGTCTGATTTCTCCTTGTTGCCAGAACTGTATTTTTTCTTTGCCATGCCATGATCTATAAAATTCTTTCTCTATTGTTGTTTGATTATCAGAAACACACAGGCTTCTTCAGCCCTTGGGGACGCTGGGCTAATATGTCCATCTGCTTGAGGAGTTTTTTTCTTTTGGAAAGGCTCGGATCTGCAGTGAAACTTTTATCTGGTCAGGGGAAGCTGTTCCTGAGCATTTTTCAGTGCTGTTAGTTCTGCACGTGTCTCCAGCTAACAGCTCTGTCAGCAGAGTGACCTTCAGTGGTTTAGCTGAGTCTTTTGAGTGCACTCCAACCCTGCTCTGCAAAAACGGACCCCACATAAGCAGAGCTTTCCTCACAGTGGCTCTTTAGACTTATCACAGAGAGGACAGCCTAGAAGCGACCAGTTGACTGTGCCTGGGACTAGGAAGGCTGCCTAGCTCAGGGATCTGCTCCAAACAACTGATTGCCTTGGACCCTTTCCGAAAAAGGCTCTGCAGACACGTATTCCTTCAGTGAACTACCAGAGATGGAGGCACGTTGCCAGGAGAGCCAGCTGCATTTGGGATTAGATGGCTGGAAAGAAGTCCTTTCTCTGTCTTCAAAACAAAATCGCTCTTTAACATCTGCTGCAGAGAGTTCTCGTGACTCGGGGTTCCACGAGAAACTGTTCCCTTCCTTCTCTTTCCTGTTTCTTTGTTAATTAAGGTTATTTTCCTTCCCATTCCTCACCTATTGTGTCTCCATATATGTTTCCTACTGGACAGGCGTGTGTGTGTGGGTCTTTTTTCCTCTGATGTTAATGTTTTTCTGTCTCTTGAAGTCTCCCAATAACAGCAGCAACTTTGCTCTCAGCAAGGTGAGCACACCCCAGATAACCTGGCAAGATCTGCCTGCACTCATAAAATTGCTTGGAGAGAAGACTTCCTCACTAAGCCTTTGGTTTATTGTTATTTCAGTGCTGAATGAATAATGAGACGGTTTAAGTAAACAGATGGGTTTGATTCAAGCCCATCATACCAGGGGTGTGGGGGAGAGGAGCTGCTTGTCCTGACAGCTCATCTCATTAGGCCACACGTGGTGTGAGGTGTTGAAAGCAGTTTATCACGTGTAATGCCTGGGCATGACGAGGTGAGCTAGGGATCAAGTGTGTCTCTGTCCCCCTCTTAATTCTTAATATTTACAGAGGTTTCTTGTAGTTCTCAGATGCGTGCAAACTAAATATGTGCTCTCTGTGTGTTTGAAGTTCTGTTATAAAAATCACCTCTCTCCTCTGTTTCTTCCACAGTCTCAGCTGCCGGCGATGTATTATTGTGGGAAATGGTGGAGTACTTGCAAATAAGTCATTGGGGTTAAAAATTGATGACTATGATGTTGTTGTCAGGTGAGTCTTTGGCATTACAGTTTTCTTGTCACATATTCAATTTCTGTATCAGTTCACTTGCTATGCAGGCAAACTTTAACCTGTGCTAGTGACAGTATCCATTTGTATGGAAGCATTAACTTACAGGGAGAGGGAAAATAGACCCGAGCTTAAAACGGTTTGTTATAAATGATGATCACATCAAAGGGTAAAGGCACACCTCAAGCTTTCTGTTTTCCACAACTTCTTGGGAATGTGGTCTCTGGTATGATATCATTTGAACCTTCCTTTCATAGCTCCTTTCTAAAAGCTGCTGCTTTTGTGATGCCCTTAGGTGGTGAAGCAGTAACTCACACTGTTGGATCTGCTCCCAGATACATCCCCTAGGTAGCTCAGGGGAGTATTATTGGTCATACACGTGTAGCATTCCCCAGGAACTACACCTCAGAGTCAGGATGGGCAGGACTAAGAATGGTGCAGCATAGGGTGTTAGGAAGCAGGAAGCCTTTATGAGAGAGGAGCCAGTAATGATTAAACACCTCTGAGTGTGCCCTAGAAACTGGCAGTACTTTGGCTCTGTGTCACTGCAGATGACAATGTTGAATAAGGGAGCAGAAGCAGCGTGGTGGGAGTGCAAAGGACCACAGTCAAAGTTAGGACTTCTTGCTTTTGCTGAGGACCTGGATCATCGCCATCTCAGAATGCTTGAAAAACGTGCTGATATGTGAAATCACAGGTCTAGTCATAACTCTTAGTAATAAATCTGTCAAGTCAGGGAGGCGTTCTGGGTGACTGGAGATTAACAAACATAATACCTGTACTAATGGAGAGTGAGAGAGTGCATGTAGGAGGGAGGGAGGATGTGCTCTAGGGAGCTATAGACCCATTAGTCTGACCTGAAAAAAAAATGCAGAGTTTTCCATCAGGTTTTGAGTCAAGATTAACAAAGTATTATGATGGTAAATAATAAAAGTGGGATAAACTGCAATGCAAGTTTATAAAACTGGTTTAACATAGTCTAAGTTGTTATTTTTTTCCTTAGTAAGATAAGTGATTTCATATTACAGGAAATGTATCTGATATAATCTTTCTCAACTTTAGTCAACTTTAAGATGTGGTGGCAAATAGCAAATTCTTAGCTATGGTAGAAGAAAGAAAGAGATTAATAAAAGAATTTAAGACAGGTATTAATTGGCACAGTCTCTATTCTCTCCCATGTGTCAGGAAAAAATAGAACATACAGAGAGAAATAAATATCCTCTAACTCTGGACAAAAAGACCAAGAAGATCCCTTTCAGTCTTTGGTTCCTGTGAATGGTTCCCTGCTTCTCCATCACTGTGCTGGACACAGGGATGTCTGTTCAGAACAGGACAAAATTTTTACAGCCCTTCTCCTAGTTCATCCCACTATCAGTTGTTAACAAAGAGCTCTTACTACTCGTCATAGTCGGGTGACTTGTAGTTATTTCAGCTGAATTAAAGTGCAGTTATAGCCTTTCCTGGGGCTCAGATTGTTCAAAAAGTAGCAAAAGGACGGTTTCAATCCATCTGGACTAAGCCACCCACTAAGATTTACATCAGAAAGTCCACTATTTAATTTCCAAATGAAAAGTTCAACTTTTTCTCTCCACATCAGTAAATCTATGTCAGTTTGCAAGCTGAGAGGATAAGAGGGCAGCTAAGCACCTGTGCTGTTGGTGGGATGGATAAAGGAGAGAGAAGTCAACTGTAAAGGTTAAATGAAGCCAGGTGCTTGGATATGTATCCAACTGCTTGCTTTATTCCTGTGGAAGCTGGGGAAGTCCCGTGTATTATAGCATCCTTTTTCATACATTGCAGAACTCCTTTGAAGGATGATATTTGGGACCTAGGGAGTGAATTTTAAGTGAAAAAATGTGGTACGTTTGTGGACAAAAGAGTGATCCAGCAGTATGTGGAGTTCTTTGATGCCTCATGTGTTACCATGTGAGGATTGCTAATTGCAGCAAGAAATTTTGTTCTTGTGGTGAAGGTAGTCCAATTCAGTTTTGTCAGTTCTAAAAGAGCTTGGAGTGAGTTGCTGTTTTTCTTTAACTAGACATTATCAGATTTCAGTGCAGATGTTATTCCCAGCTGTCGCACTGTTTACCTGGCAGGACTTCTTGCAGCAGTCAGTCCTCAGGCCTCTGAAATGCCTCCTTAGATTAGATTGCAGACAGGGCAAAAGTAAGTGTGTATCAGAAATTCCTGATTAGAACCAGACAGAGATTCACCTGATGGTGATATTTGAGTGGTATCTGAAAGGATCTCCATGGTGCCAAGGTTAGGAGTCAGTGTCTCTAAGCTCCATATGTAATCAGCAAACATAGAAAAACACTCTGAAACTTCCTGAGGAGAAAACTGCCTGTCCATGGGCAGTACAAGGAGGCCTGACATCCTAACTGAGGCTTTCCAAGATTTAGCTGTGTTTCTAAGCACCAGTGCATCCTTCCTGGGGAGGGGTTCGAGCTGTGGAATCTGCACTCTCCCGGACATGGGCTGTGGCTGCCAGAACTCTTCCTGCTCCATTGCCTGCACTGCCCCTGGACCTTGGTGGTGCTGGCTCCATCTCTGTGGCTCCATCAGCAGCTCACACTCTGGCCCTTTGCTGGACACCTGAGTTCATTTCACCTGGGGAAATGGTTGGATTTATTTCCTGTCTAGATCCAAAGTAGGGTTCCCAAGTTTTGGGAGTGTTAACAAAGTAAGCAGCAAAACAGTGAACCCAGCAGTTGGGGATGGGAAAAACCCTGCCAAAGAGCTGCACGGTCTGCAGACACCTCCTCATCCTAAAGAAAATAAATGAAAATATGTAAAACTAGTTTTCTTTGTATTGTATTGACAGTATTGATAGTGTTGGTAGTATTCTGTTACCTTTAGAGCCACATGCTTTTGCTTTATATAAGGTCATCTGCCCCAAAGAGACACAACACCTAAAGTTTAGGTACTGCCCACAGAAAAAGTGAGTGATGTGTGAATGTGCCATCAGCAACAGAGGAAAAAGCAAGGGACCAGGCTGGCTGGGAGCATTGTACTCAGGTCTAGTTACCTCAAAGTCAGGCTACAAGCAAGGGTTTATAAACCATGGAAAAAGACTTCGTCTGCTATATAAATTCTGGTGGTGCTGATTCTTAAGTTGTTTTGCCTTTAATATTTTATTCCTGATGATAAAGTAAGTATTTTTGCTAAAAATATGTAACAATGTATTCTTCTAGATTTTGAATATAATTTCAGATTTTATAGAGATTTTTCTTTTACTAAAAGTTTTCCAATGTAAAATGCTTACCCAGGCTGAAACAGACAAATCCGTATTCTCATTAACATTCCTACATTGCAAAATTTGCAGTCCATAAGCACTTTCCAGTATATTGAACTACACCAAGTCAAGAATGCTGCAATAATTCAATCAGGCAATGCTGTGCCATCAGAGGCTGCTGTTTGATGTCAGCAAGAGTTGTATTCCAAGTTACATGAAATTTCCTCAGCTTTGGGTTTTTAGTTTTGAATAGAAGTTGTGAAAACTTTATTGTCATGAACATCATTGCTGTTCATGCCAAAGCAGTTTGCTTTTGCAAGGGGAAAACTTTGTTCCTGAGAAATGTTTTAACAAAAGCACAGGTAAATACATAGCATCTCCTTCGAAATCAGTGTCCCCAAGAGCAAAGCTGTGTGACTGCTTGAGTGTTTTCCGAGTGGGATGCACTTCCACTGCAGAAACTCCTTGGAGTCAGTGAGACTGCAGTGGTGCTGAGCCTGGTCCTGGCCCAACCTCCTCCTTTGTGCTGGCATTGCAAGGCAACTCGCCCTCCAGATGGGGCAGTTTGGGGGATTAAACCAGGTGCAGATTGCTCCTATGGGATTTTATTGAGAATTATTAGTTGGCTTATTTCCCTAAGTGGCCTCACTGCAGGCAAAATGAGTGGTGTAAACTCTGGGCTGGGGTTGGAGCATGAGACCATTTTCAGTTTGTTTAAACTGATGTGGAGCTGCATAATCTCTTTCAGCACAGCCTTGCAGAACCCAAGTAACACATCTCAGGAGCAACGGGCTGTTAAAATATTAATGCTTAGTTTGTTACTCCAGATTTGCAATGACAATATTTTTCATTTTCCTTTTCCAAAGCTTCCAAACCCTATTTAAATCACGGGAGTGGATATGCAGAAATGGTTCGCATTATATTCAATGCTAGAATTTAAGTAACTTCTCATTAAGCTGTTGTCACTTGGTACAAACCATAAGTGTTTGTGATGAAGAACTGCAAGAGTTAACATTTGCTACTGTAGCAGCTGGTGCAGGGAGCCCTTGCCCAGCAGTGATTGCTGTGTCATCAACACTCGGGAGTGTAAGTGGGAATCTCAGTGTAAGTGGGAATCCGTGACTGTCTTCTCTGGTTGCCCTGCAGGCTGAACTCGGCTCCAGTGAAGGGCTTTGAAAAAGATGTGGGTGGCAAGACAACACTCCGGATCACATATCCTGAAGGTGCAATCCAGAAAATGGAGCAGTACGAGAAGGATTCCCTGTTTGTTCTGGCAGGATTCAAATGGCAGGATTTCAAGTGGCTGAAATACATTGTTTACAAGGAGAAAGTGGTAAGAACACTGTCAGCTGACACTTTGAAGGTCACCTAAATGATAACAGTGGGCAAACATTCTATCACCGTCAATTTTGCCACATTTTGGTCTGAGGAGAGGTCCACTGTGTGTCCTGCTGCATTTAAGTGAAGACTTCCTTTACCTACACGGACTTCAACTTTAATTAAATATGTTTTACAAAGACATCTCTCTGTAATCTGTGTTGTATCACAGCTGAGGCTTGCTATTCAAGATTGTTAGTGTGTACTATGAACAACTAAATTGATTTTTAGTTATCTTAAAGAGTATTTTAAAGGACCAGCTTTTGCATGGATTTTATGGACTCTTAGGATTTAAGAGCAGAGGAAGGAAAAGAGCAATGGGAAGGGGAAGAAATGGGAGTTTGGGGACAAGGATGTGATGTCACGGGAGGGGAAGAGGAGACAGCAGCAGCACAGCAGCACAACTTGTTGAAAAGGCTACAATCAGACTTAATGTGACCTCCTGAATAGCACAAGCCATTATATTTTGCTCAGTTCCTGAGATTCATGATTTGTGTTTGGTAAAGTGTCATCCAGAACAGTATCAAGTCTCATTTTAAAACACTGAAGTGGTGTATATACTGCTTTCCCCATGTAAATATTTCACCCCCTCATTTGCATGAGTACCCTTCTGAAGCACCATGGACCTGTTAATAGTCAGGGTTGCTCTCTGTAATTCACCTACCCAGAGTGGAATCAGGTTGTGATCCATGACATCTCATTCAGTGGATTGTTTGTCTGTCAGGAAATTCCGAATAAATAGTGGGTATAGTTCTTGTTTTACGGATCTTATATATCTGTTTTCAAATGTTGCTAAATGACTTTTCAGCAAATAACAAGACAAATGGATTAGCATTCAGGGGATGGCATATTATATCGTGTGTTTAGAGACAGAGAGAGGAGGTTGGCAGCTCACCACGTACAGAACGAAACAGTCTGGGAATATAATTGTATACAGTTTTTACAGAGATGGCCTTAAGGGCTCATACTTTGCTCTTGTCTAACACTGGCACCAACTTGCAATTATTTTCTTGCTACCAGACAGATGAAGTTACCTGTCAGCCTCTGGGCAAGCACAACTGGGCTTTCGTAACATGAATAATTAAGTCAAAAGTAATTTTCTTTGCTTTTTATCAGGCTCCTGTTCCGCATTCAGGGAAAGGGAAAGCCCTGGCAGTGTCAGTGCCCTGCAACCTGAATGCAGTTGCAGGGACTCCTAGTGTTTAGCTTGAAGTTCAAGGGATGGGTTGGTTTACTTCAAAACAAATTGAATTTCCACCTGATGCTTGCAGTCAAGTCATCATCACTAGATTCTTGTGTGGTATCCTCCGCTCTTGGAAAGATGCAGCAAATAGTCTGTCAAAACCTGCTAGACTGGGGAGAGTGATTGCAGTTCTCTTAACTGAGTGCTTCAGTGCCCAGCTTGGCAGGGAGCAGAAAGAGCTTGAGCTTTGTGCATTACTTCAGTGTTCTTGTGATTGTCTCCTTATCCTTCAGTTCTTCAGTATAAACACTCTGGGGCTTTTTCAGTTCTTTTAGGTGATGTTTTCCAGATCTCTTAATTCCTGTTGCTCTTTTGAATGCTTGTAGTTAATTTGTCTTTTTCTTAAAGAGCAGTGCCCAAAAATGTACAGACTACAGCAAAAAGGAGGAGCAAATAGATAATTCATTAACCTCACAGTTCTCATTCTTTATATATCCGCTGTTCAATGGCCTTTTCCACAGCGGCATGGAACTGAAGGTGAGTGTTGGGTTCCTGGAGACTCCAAGTCTCAGGGAGAATTGGAGAGCAGCCACTTACCCCCCTCCACACCCTGTGCTTGTGCCGTTGGCTCCTCGTGCCAAAGAGCAGCCCTGTGCACTTGTCCCTGCTGATCCTTTCTTCCAGAAGGCTTCTCCAGTTTGCCAAGTTCCTTTGGCAGAGCTTCCCAGCATACCTGCCATTCTTTCCAGATTCATGTCCTCTGCAATTTAATAAACATACTTTTTACTTCATCATCCAGGTTGATAATGAAAACACTAAACAATGTTGGTTCCTAGGCAGACCCCAGACTATTAAAATCCTTCCATTTCTAGAGTGAGCCCACTGAGAACTCCTGGATAGTTTTTTGGCCACTTCTGAACTTGTATCACAGTTGTATCATCAATAATATTTTTGGCATGTTTCTGAAAGTGATCTGTCAGAAGCTTTACTGAATTCCAGTTCATGTCTTGCTTCTCCCCGATGACAATTTTTCATCTGCATAAAGAAATTTTTAAAAATATAATTTGCTCTTGAAAAATCCACCTGGGTTGCTACTCAGTCTGTTATTTTTTTCAGGTGCTTACAAGTAATTAATCCTGCTATTCTGGGAATTGAAATCGTAATTCAGCTCTCTTCCCTTTCTTGCCTTATTAAGGCTAGGCACTACTTTTGTCCATTTTTCAATCCTTTGACCCCCTACCTGTTCTACACAAGCTCCCAAAGGGAATCAATGCTGGTTCTTGAGGCTGCTGAGCCAGTTCATCGAGTACTTTAGGATGCAGCCCAGGTGACTGGAAAACATCTGTCTTGTGCTCTCTAGTCTTATTTCTATTTGAGGCTGAGATCTTGCTGTCACTGGCTTTAGCTGCAAGCAGGTGGCTTGAACAGCTGCTTTTTCTAGAGGAAACCAATGCATAAAGTGCTGTCTTAAGAGATATCTAAGGATAGGGATGACCCAGTGGAGAACTAGCAGTGCTAAGGGAATAGCACGTAGGCGTCTGTTTGTTCTGGTAGTGAGTGTTAGTATTTTCATCAGTGTGTTGTAAGTTCAAAACGACAAATGCCTGTCCCAGTGCTCTCTGTCAAGAATTTGTTTCTGTCTCAGCTGTTTTCTGGAGAAAGGGGAGTTTCTTCCTTTCCTGGATTCATCTAGAAGCACTTGCATGACCTGAGAGCTCTGTATGCCACAGTTTCTTATACCTTACCTGACATGTCCCTCTGCAAGACTTCATCCCTGTTGCAAACTGGTGGTTACAGTCAGGAGTTTGACCTCAGGATGGAGAAAAGGAAAATGGAAGCATCCTGCTAAAGAACACAACTGCTGTGGAAGTTGACAGAGTCCTCAAAAGAAAAAAGGGCTGATCTCTGTCCTCTGATGTTTCCTTTGTCTGTGACTGTTGATGGCAGCTGCACGTGTCCGTGGCACAGTCACAGGTGGGTAATGAGACCTTCTGAATTCCTTCAGACACTTGGAGCAGCTTGGACCTGCTGGACCAGAGATTCCAGGCCAGGTACTGGGATCCTTGCTTAGTCCTCTCTCGAGTAAGTGAAATCAAAGGGAGTTTATCTGAGAAAGAGTAAATGAAAGGCGAGTAGCTATTTATTGCTGGATCAGTGGTCAGATAAGCTTATTCTCCCTGCAGCTGAGAGGGATTTGCTCGGTGTTGAGTTAGTCTTTTGGCAGCACTTGCATACTGAGGAAGGGATAAGTGCTTTGTAGAGAGTAGGATTTTCAGGAGATGTTATAAGGAAAAAGGATCAGTGTGATGCAGAACAGTGGGGCAGGGGATTTGATGTGTTACATAGAGTCTGGTGCAACAGCCTCCCAGAGATCTGTGTGATGCCTTAGTGCCCTGGGAGACACTATATCCAGAAACAGGAGTTGTGGAATATGGATGTAAGGAAAAGTAAAAGCTCGACTGCTTTTTATTTCACACTAAACCAGAAATATCTGGAAGCAAGTAAAAACTTGAGAGAAAACATTAATCTAGAAAAAGCACAAGTTTGGCTAAATACTCACTGTCAGCAGCAAAACGAAGGTAGTTTCCATCACAGAGTTCTGGCTGAGCTGGCACTCCAGATTGCAATCTTGTAGGAAGTTAGAGCAGTAGCGTATCACCAGAGAATGTAGACCTGCCTTTAAGAAGGGGAAGGGTGAGTGAATCTGAGAGACCAAAACACTGGTAACCTGATTTCAGTCACTTGACAAGCATTACAATAAACTGAAGGAGAAAATCATTGCACTGGTTGCAACTAAAAGGAGTATGGGATGGAGAAAGGTGACGTGTTTAGCAGAGGGGAGTATTGCACCATGCTGACCTAGTAAGTCAGTGTACAAGTGGAAAGGAAGTGGTTTGGAGTCCCACAGCCTGCAGTGGCATGAACTCATGGCTGTTGCAGAAGGGTCACAGATGGGAGCTGTTCGTGCGTCTGTGGTGACTGGTCTGGCAGTGCTGACTGGGAATCATTGCTGCAAGAGCCTGTGACACTTCCAGGCACCTCTTTGCTGATGAAACAACTGCTGCCAGTGCATCCCCAGAGGGGGATTACTCATGGACAGTCACTCAGAACAGCTACACTTTCTCCTGGACTGTTACTTTTGCCAAGAGACATAATCTATATATATTGTGATCCACCCTGCTGCTTCCCACTGCTTGTACCCTCCTGCATCTCGCTGGGTCTCTCAGTGACAACTCTTTCTGAATACACAAAGTACCAGAGGAATTGCAGGGGGAGGGAGGTTTGGTCATATATTGCTCTTCTTAAAATAAGGGTCAAAGCTGAAAGTTTCTCTCTTGCACGGAGAGTAGATGCTTCCTGAAACAAACAGGAATTTACAAGCTCCAGATATGCAAAGCAGCCATCTCAGCCTCGTACTGAGGCCAAGTCCAGGGTGGTTTCTTGCCTGTCAGTAGTGAATTAGAGGGAGCTCTCTTGCTTGCTAGGGCTCACATCCCTGAACATCTGGCACATGGCAGCAAAGCAGCCAAGTGAGGGCAAAGGTGCCACTAGAAATTGGCAGCTCACAAGCTTCCTGCTCATGTGGTAATGAGCCTGTGGATGATTTCAGCGGGAATCTCTGTAGCCTTTGCCAGGAGTCACTTGTGCAGAAAGCGCCTGCGGCACCCAGAAGTTCTCTTTGATAGTGAAAGTCATAGGAGCAAGTGAGCACCTGCCTGTGAGCGAGGCCAGGCTGGGCTGTCTGTCCCTTGCAGGGACATGTCTCTGACAGCTTGCACACAGCAGTGGTGCCCAAGAGCCCTCACTCTCCAGCAGTGGGCACGACATAACCCCCGCTCCTGTGTCACAGCATGTGACTGCTGCTTGCAGAGACCTTGTGGATGTTGCAGCGGGGAAGGTTTTATTTAACTTTTTATTTGGGAACTTCATTATTGTATTAACCCAACAGCTTACTCCTAGTCCTGGTAAAATGTGTGTTATGATACCTTCCTGGCGCGATCAGTGAGCGGTGCTGTGCTGGAGCCAAGGCCGGACTGCTGCCAGCACTTGTGCTGTCTGCTGAGCTTTTGTTTAGAGCTCCTCCTCTTCCACTAGTCAATGGTCTTGTCGTGCTGTGTTTTGCTAGGGCAGCCTGAGAATGTCACAGCCCTGTAGTTCACTGTGGGTTCCTCAGACTAGGAAACAGCCTTACCTGTGGGCTGGTTTACATCCCTAAAGCAAACCTGAGGAGCCATCACGCTCCTCCTGTCATCTTCAGGAAAATAGTGAGGCTGTGAATCTGTTGTTACTGTCCAATACCAAGTAAAGCTTCATTCATATGGGTGTAATTTCAGCTTGTTTGGAACGTGAGACCAGCTCTTGAGCAGGTGGTTTCTCTGGGTCTGCACTAGAGAGGGAGAATCTGCTTTTTTCAATGCTGTCTCTTGCCTTTGGTGACAAATACAGTGGTCACTGCTACTGGCAGACTCACTCCAGAGTTTGCTTCTGAGTTGCAAATATTTTCTTTCTCTTTTCTCCTCCAAGGGGCTTGTTGCTTTAAATGTCTGTGTACAGTGGGTCTTTTCAGGTTTTAAAGGACTGTGAGAAAGACACGTAGGATGATTGTTGGGACAGTATTCTGGTTTGGTGGAGCTGTAAATCCGCTGCCAGTTTTCTTAATGCATTATGAATCCAAAGCTTGGTTACAGATTTGTGGGGCCTCATCCTGTGCTGAAATACAGCTTCAGCCTGTCTGCTTAGAGATGTGCCTGGGTGGGCATTGCCTCGTGTGCTCCTGTTCTCCTTGGGCTCAGCTGAGAGGGAACAGAAGCTGGACTTTCTGCTCCATCATAAAAGAGAAAAGCTTTTGAACTGAGAAGTCAGCTTAAGGGTTGTTTCATTTCTTTCACAAATTTGAGTTTTCACCTAAATAGCTATTTATAACTAATCCCTTCAGAAGTATAATATAGGGAGGCATGGCTGGTGAGTAAGGCAGCCAGCCTGCTCAAGGGACATGATGAGGCTTGCATTGGGGAAGAGGCAAGAAAGCCTTTTCAGTGGTGGTTGTCGTGTGGTCCTAGCACATGGTTTAAAAACCATTTCCACTCACAGAGTGTGGCGGGATTCTAGGAAGAATTAGCAGGGAATACTTCACCACATCAGCAGGATGGTTTGGTGCCTCAGTCAAGGCAACTGAACCATGACTAAATGCTGAAGCACAGAAAAAGCTTTGTAAGAAAGTGAACACATGAGGCAGACTTTTCTGGCTCCTACCAAGTCTCTGACTGAGAAGATGAGGTGGGAGAGTCTGTGTGATGCATTCTGTGGAGAATATTCCATATTCCTTTGCCAGATAGTAGCTGGAAATTAGCTTGTCTTTCTGGGATGATTGTTTTGACGTCATTGTTTGGGTTTTTCTAGGTTTTGATCTCTCTGGCTGTGTAGAAGGCTAGTCCATACTATCTGGGGGGTTGTGCTGCCATGGTCAGGAGCTGTTTCACCCTTTCAGGGCATTGGTGGGAATGGATCAAGGGAACCATGGAAGACAGGCATATGAAAAAAAAAAATCCTTCCCTGTGACTGGCCTAGGAGATCAGAGCAATTTCCAAAAGACCTAAGGAGAAGTATGAACACTGGTGCCCTATGAGAGAAGATGAGTCAGCTTTTTCCAGTCATGGTTAGAAGAGAGGCTGGAAAATATGTAGATATGCTGTATAAAATGTTGTCCCTGTTGACCAAAAGAGGGAGAAAAGCTCAGTTGTGTGTTTTGTGATTTTTAACAAGCTTTCAGGTAGCACTGTGGTGAGGACCATACAGGAACCTCAGTAGGCAAATGACCCAGTTTGCAACATGGGCCTTGGGGGAGACTTGCTGGCCAGATTCCCAAAGGAAGGCTGTTGGTATGGAGGGTGCAGGCTGGAGCTTGCCCTTCATACATACCTGCATGCAGCAGTATAATGAGATTAGGCAGGTCACTACATAGCTGAGAGCTGCTCCCACCCAGGCATGCACAGTGTGTCTGTAAGGGCACTGTCAAGCATCAGCTGGTGGCAGGGGCTGCTCTGGTGCCTTTGCAATGTGTCTTGAGAGCATTTACTACTGCCAGGTGGATGTGTTCTGGGCAATAACACTTGTCCACCTGGACTGGGTAGCCATTAATATCCACAAGTCTGTAACCACGTTCACCCAAGCTTGTGGGGCAGATGAAGAAAATAAAAAAATAGCCATAACCAGACTATTTCCTGGATAAAAAAAAATCCAGGTACCAAAAGTTTGCAAAGTATCTATACTTGTAGGAATGACATAATTGATTGCTAAATTTTTAGACAGTTTCTCTTTAAAATTAAAATAAAAATTGTTGGTGTGTCTGCCCTTCTAGGCATTCCCACACCATGCATGGTTTTAATCCTTTTTTTTTTTGTCCCTTACTGCGCTTGCTGTTACCTAACACCAGTCATCCTTGCCCTATGCTTTTATTAATGGAGGAGAAGCATTTAGCCATGCTAGGCATCAGCAGTCCTTAAAGAACCTTTATCCCACATCTGCCAAGACAGCATCATCTTCATTTCTGGCTCAGTAATCCCAGCTGTAACGTGAAAACCAGAGAACTCCAGTCAGGTTTTTATTTCTTTAGTTTCTATTCCTGTACATCGTTCTTAAATGAAGAGACCCAAACAGGATTTATCCCCTGAGACGACTGTATCATTACCCTAGCAGGACATCCTTTCTGGGATTGCCTCACCATCCTGCTTTATCCTGAGATAATTTCTTCCTAAAATTGTCACCATCTAATCTCTTCTGATGTCTGTTGCCATCCAACTGACAGTTGCTGCTCTCGCCTAGATATTTGATCACTCCTTCCTTCTCAACCAAAGTCAAAAAAGATGGGTAATTTAGAGTTGCAGTTTTTCCACATCTTGAAAAGTCAGCATAAGGGCCAGCTGAAGAGCTAGTGGAGGTGTCGTGAAAAAGCACCAGGAGGGTGCTCATGTTGCACTCGCCCTCTTTGGCAGGCTCTGGCAATATTCAGACACCAGTATTATGCAAATCCCAGGAGGTGCATTTCAAGGTCATAGTGCATGTAAACTCAGGTTGCCCGCCTTGACTGGAATATCTGAGCCAATGTAAAGAAAGTAATTCCAAATCTGCTGCTGATCTTAATGAAACACACAATTCCATAAACAGCAGAGCTAACGGAATTGCCTGATTGCCTGTGGATTTGTGCTCTCGGATTTCCCCCAACTTTCCCAGTGCTTGCATGGCCTCACCTCCTCCTGGCCTCTCCAGCAGCAAGGTGTGTGTCTCTTCCACCCAGCCATACATGGTTTTACCACCAGTGCAGCCCATGCCTGCTGAGGGTATTGCATGGCCCACGTGTGCAGCAGATGTTCCTCCCTACCATGAATCCAGCACATGGAAAAAGTCCCAGGACATTGCCAACAGTGAAACTGAGACGTCACCCAGAGGGTACTGGCTATTCGTGCAACTGTTAGTAGAATAAAGATGTTCTGTGTTAACACTTCAGTAAAGAACTACAGGAATCATTTGAAGTCTGCAAAGCCTCCCTTAGTCTGAGAGATTTGAGTTCAATTTATTTAGTTACGGAGTTCAATTTATTTAGCTTATGCATGAGATTTTGGAGGGATTTACTTGTAGTCTCTCTCTCTACCTAGAGGGAACATTTTTTCTCACAAGACTTTTTAATTTTGTAGGAAGAAGTGTATCTGAAGCTAGGCAAACGACCAAAAAAGGCAGGACATTTATATCAGTATATGTATTTTTGCTACATCTCCCCTACAGGCTTGATGAATTTGCTCTTGATGTCTTGAAATCAAGACTGGTATCTTGGTCAAACAGTGTGAGAGTAAAGGACTGGAAGGAGAAGTTGCTGATGGAGGAGCACTGTTCCCTGCTATGCAGGATGTCCAGAAAGATGTCAGCAGGGTTTCGCTCAGCCTCTCAAGCCGTGCTGAGAAGAAATAGCAGAATGTGGTGGCTAGAAGCTCAACTAGATAAATTCAGCCTGAACACACATAATCTCTTAGAAATCTGTCCTTAAAATTCTCAAATGACGTACTTGCAGACGTGAGCACTGACTGCTGACATCTTTTTTCTGAAATGCAGATTTAATCCAGTATCTGGGAAAATTCTGTGTCCTGGGAGTACGCAGGACTGGGCTGCACTCTCGTGTTGCCTTCCCGCCCTCCTGTTCTGTGTCTCTGGGACCCCCTGTCCTCACTCCCTGTGACCCGTTTGTTGACTATGAGGAGCAGGATAACGAGCCAATAACGCACCTGACAGCTTGTCATGGAAGAAAGTTGTTTGCTTTATCCAGTTGTCTGCAAAGGTCACAGCGGATTTTTCTCTTCTTGGGGCACCATTAGCCAGATCTGTTTCTTCATCCAGAGGGAGAAGGCTTTGTGGAGTCTCTGAGGTGAGCAACCTCCAGCATAACAAAATTCCCCAGAAGAGTTCTTTGGGAAGCATTGCCACACCACAGGATGCTGTGAGTTCACCGGTGTAGGGTGTGAAGACTCACAGAGGAGAGGAAAAGCACTGATTTGTTTTTGTAAATAAAATCACATGCTTTCTGTCAGTGGCTGAAAAGAGACTCCCCTTTCACAGCTCCAGGAATTTTGCTATCTGCATTTTCTATTTAAAGTGAGGAGGGGGGAGAAAGTCTGAACAGTAAATATTTATCCAAGATGCGTGGTTGTTAATATGATCCAGTCTTCAGTCATTTTGAATGGTGTCATGATGACAGATGTTAATTCAGAAAGGAATAGATTGGACGATTTATGCCTGAAACACATGTGTTCCTTGGCAGGCTCCATGGATTACTTGCATAGTTAGAGCTGTCTGAGCAATTTGTAACATTTTCTCTGCCTCGAAGCACCGAGGGCTCCAGGACAGGGGGTTGACCTATATCTTCAGTCTGCTATAATAAACACTGAGGTAACTAAACTCCCCATGTGCTTTTATCTTCCTAAATTTATCTCTCCCCCTGTGCTCCAGCTGTGTGTGGTGCTTCTGGTTCTACCCAAGAGGAATGGCATCTCCTTACTCCAGGAGAGGAGGATGCTCCTGTGTGTGAGGTGTGAATCCCTGACCTTCCCCTCCTGACTAAGCAACATCCCTACCTCAATGCTCACAGCTATTTAATGCAAACACTTGTCCTGACAACAGAAGTGAAAATAGACCAAGCCAAATGGAGGCAGTGAGCAAGAGGGGTTCAGGAAAGACCTTTTTTTTGTAGTATTTCTATTCTTGCAGTTGTGATTTTGTGGCATATGTCTGAGGGTGTTTCTTCTCTTCTTAATTAAGACAGATTTGTAAAACTGTTAGTGTCTTAATTCTTATTTCTTTCTTTAGTCAGAGGCATGAAATTGGAGGAAAATGCCCAAGCTGTTTTGTGCACAATAGCTTGGTAGGTCTACATGGAAGTTTTTGTCATCTGGACCATTGCCTGTATTCTGGCCATTTTTGATTAAATGAACTTTTCCCACAACTGAAAAGTACAGAAAATACAGAGCCTGGCCCAGGCAATCAGCACTTTGGCTATTTGGAAAAAAACTCTTTAAATATAAATGTTCTGTTTGGAATACAGTTTATTTAAATTCTAATCTTCTAAGAATATTAAATAATCTTACTCAAAACCTCTTCTTCTGTAAAACACCAGTTATTAATGCAAGTCTAGAAAACAAAGTAGGGCAGGAGCTCCCTGGCATCTTCCCAGTTTCTTGTTATTTTGACCTTTCTGCCTTCTCCTCTTAGAGGATGCTGAATAATTTGTATATATTCTATATGAACACTCAGTGAACATACAAATTATTTGGCTTCTCATTTCAGCAAAGATGCCAAAATAGGAGAAGGCAGATTTTCTGTGTACTTGTGCTGTAAAAACAATGTAAAAATTTCCCTGGAGTCTCACTTTGAGATAACTTCAGAAAGCGATGAGGGTTTTTAGGCCATAATTCTTCCTGTGGTGATCCTTTAGCTTTTTTTGTTGTAACGTGCCAAGAATTTAGTCTAAATATGTGTTGTTTAATGAGCTCTGTTTGTATTCAAACTCATGAACCAGTTCAGCTCCCCAAAAAAGACTTTGCTGATGGGTGTCCTCAGATGCCCTGGGATGCCCTTGTGCTTTGTCACCCAAGCTTGCAAAGACAGCTTTTTAAATTTTTTTTCAATTTTTTTTTCTTCTGAGCAGGCATATGGTTGTAAGTGGAGCAGGTAGCTGAGCTGGTAGTTGGGTTCATAGTTGGGATCACCTCATGTTTTCTGTTATAAGCAGTGGGGAAAACACTTCATCGTTTTATTACACCAGCATCTTTGAGCTGATGTTTTCCATGCCACATGTTTGGCACAGCTGGAAAGTTCAGCTGAAATAACTCAGCTGTCTCAGGATGAAGCTACTGAAAATGCACAGTTGAATCCTTGTTTTCTAAAAAAAGTCTCCCACCCTATTTTGCGGAGATTGTCCAATTCTCCAGCCTGGTGGGGCTCCTGCTGTTCTGTGAAATCCCAGGGCTTGCTCTGATGTTCCATGGGGGCTGTTGGATGCTGCCAGTGCCAGGCACAGTCACTCCTGCTATGGCTCCCCTGTCCTGCCTGTCAGGTGTCCCCACACAGTTAGTTGGGATGCAAATCTCCAGGGATGTAAGAACCAAGTAGGATTTTCTCATCACTTACTTCTCCACAAAGAGTTTGGGGCAAGGACAGCAGACCAGGGAGCAGGGAATATCTCCTGGGCTCTCAGGAACCCCTTTTCCCCCTCCCAGCCACCTAGGCAGTGGGAAGGAGCAGTAGCCTGGTCTGATGCATGGCAGGAGCAGGAGTACTGGAGGTCAAAGAGTGATGGGTACTGGGGACAGCAGAGAAAGGAAGGGTTTATAACTGGCAGGAAACTCCTAAAACACTGGCACTTTAAGACTTTAAAAAGTGCTGTATGATTATGGAAATCAAGCTGCCAAATTTTAGAAAAGCAAAAAAATAACATTTCATTTTCAACACTAATTCAGTTCTCCTGTGCAGATGTTATCCTTAATTGCATAATTATATCCTGGCTTGCTTAGAACACAGCTGTCTATCTAGTGGAGAGGGAAGACTGAGATTTGAACTAATTTCTGTAATGCAAGATATTCAGCCTTGTATGAGTAGTTGTAAGAGCTGTAGAACATGTGGAGAGCAGAGAGGAAATGCGAGGAGGAAGAATGGTCTCCTGGTTACAGACATTGAGGGTTCCTCTTGAGGAGATGTTACACACACAAAGTATTGCAGAGATGCTCTCAATGTGAAAGTATGGTTTATAAAACACTTATATCCGTGGTGATACAAGAAAAATCTTGTAGGAAGATTGGAAAGCTAGTGTTCACAACAGCAATCCTGAGCTGAAATTGCGAGACAGTCCTACCTCAGCAATTACTAACACGTGGATCTGACCCTTTCAGCCCTGGCATCCTTTCAATAGATGTTACATGAGTATGACATTTCATAAACTATTTCATAAAAATAATAATGACATAAAGGAGCTGGTCCCTTACGGGAAGAAAATACCTTGTATATAATGATGATATAGGGCCTGTTCTTCTTTAGGATTTTTCTGAAACTCTACTACTTTAGATATTTTTTCATTGAAGGCTTATTATTCACAGACAAAAAACCACAAAGCAAACATAAATTGTCTAAATCCGTTCCTTTCACTAAAAACTTCCGTCTTTCCTGAGACATTTCAGAACAGGAATATTTCTTCAAATTTTGGCTCAAAATCCAGCTTACATTTTGAACAAAGGAGTCTGTAGTACAGTCTATCCATCACCCTGTTTGCACATAGAAGACACATCTACTGACACACCGTATGTGAGCCATCGTTTATGTTTCGACTTGTGAAACAGCATTCATCAGAAAAATCTTTGGTGTTTTCCTGCAGCTCCTCTGACGTGTTCCAAGTTCCATTTTCTTCACGGGACAATCTCTTTTTTGACGGCATTTTGTTATCTTACAACTGTGAACCACATTTTGCTCTCAGTTACATGGATAAAACCATGAGAATACTTTTTTTTCTTTTTAATAAGAGGAATTCCTTTTCATTTACAACATGTCATAAAAATAGCTTTGCTCTCCTGACTCCTTAGAGCTGGTCTTGGCCTTGTGCTGTTTAATCCTGTGAATCAGAAGACAGCAGCTGGTATTAGACCAGCCACACAGGAGGCCCACGTGTCTGTGTTTGGGTTAGCTGTAGCACTCAGTTATGTAGGTCAAATGAAGCTGGAAGTTCAGAAGGCCTATTTGAATATGCTTATCTGCTTATTCACAATATATGTTTGCAGGTAAACAGGGCAGAAACTTCCTGACTTCCCTGGGAATGAGCACATTGCTGATTTACAGCAAACTGGTGTGTGACACACCAGTGCCACCCTCATGTCCCAGGTGGATTTTGTCACCACTCAAGTTGCTTCTTTCTGAGCTGGTATCTGTGGATGGGACAGTTTCCAATTTCATATGTAGCCAGTGTGCTGTGTGGGTTACATGTCCGGCATAATGTTTAAAGTTTGCAACTGCTGCTTGCAATTAAGTTTCCTTTCTCTTGTGGTTTTCGACCTGATTATCAAGCCTAAAGAAACTTATCTCTAGCCAATGTAGTGAACTATTAGCTCAGCTCTATCAACAAAGAAGAAAACATTTTTGCTTTAAAAAGGAGAAAAAAAGCTCTGGTAGTGCCATGTTTTGAGATGCTTGTTTCTCCATCATGTTTTGCTGCCCTTTGTTTGCTAGATATAAAATATATTTGGGTCTCACCCTGAGAAACATTAGTAAAAACTAAATTTGTAGGCTTTATAACCTGTCAGGAGTTCTTTTAGCTGCTGTGAGGCAGTTGGCAGGTGGGGCATTCTGACAGGGGAATGGCCTGGGAAATTACAGCCAGTTGATTTTAGACTTGGTCAGTGGGAGGATGCCTAGGGAAAAGAAAAAAAATGGTAAAAAATCAGAAGTATCGTGTTGTTGGGCAGTGCAAGAGCTTCATCTCTTTTGACAGCAGAACAAAGAGAAGATGAGGGAAAGGCTTGAGCAATGCTCCTGCTTCAGGTGGAGTAAGAGCTTTTCAGTGGGACAGATAAGAGTGGAACTAGTCTCTAGAGCATTTCTAGGTTCTAGAAACTGGAGATAGGATCATTCAGAACGAATGCTGGCCATCAGAGCCATGTGCAGAGGGTGGTGAGGGGTTCTCCATAGCTTTGAGAAAGCTGAGTAAATATGCTTGAAGTGTGGGCTAGTGGGTCTGGCAGTTGACCATCAACCCAGACTGCAGGCTCTCAGCACCTCTGTTCTTGTTGCTAAAAATTCCTTGTTGCTTTGATAATCAGTGCAAATGATGCAACTTCATTTATATTACCACTTGTAAAAGAGCATTTTCTAGGCCTCTGTGTCTAATTGACCGCTGAGAAATGCAGCATTGGCTGATAAGATGGTTATTTTCTAGTGGAAACACACCTTCCACGTCTAATGCAGTTATGCCTGAGCAGAAACCTTTCAAAAGCCTCTGCAGATGGATTGCAGTAGTTTTGCTGTACCTTGTTTGTGTGACAGTGAGAGCTTGTGGATGACGGGTAGAGAATAAACCACATTCCAGCCTTGGTGGGGGCCGAGATTCCAGTTAACAATGTGCTCACAGGCACGGTGAGGTCTTGTGACTGGTGCATCATCCCTTGACTTTTTTTTGCCTCATGTCCTTCTTCCTCTCCATTTCTGGTGTTAGCAGAACTCAAAAGAGCAGTAATCTCCTTTTACCACAGGCTCCCGCTCGTCTCTTCATTTGGTTGCTCTGCAGCAAAGTATTGCCTACCCAGATTTATGTTGCGGGTAGCTGACGTTTGAAATCTTCTTGCCCCCTTCCCATCAGAGCTAGAAATCTCTAATGAGCTATGCTGCCTGTACTCCTAAATCCAGTAGTATCACAGAGATATAAAAGAGGCAGCATCTGTATCATTAGGATGCAATGGCATTACCTCTCCTTTTGCTCAGTGTATTAGAAATGTTGTTATTCTGGGAGACTCAGCCTGCTTCTAATGGCTTGTATTTTCCACAGAGGTGTGCTTCTTGTCTGAGGCTCTAAGTTCCCGTATTTTATTTTAGCATGATTTGCCTTTAGCATGATTTTATTTTAGTTGTGATTTGCCTTGGTAAATCTGAGAACAGGAGATGGAAAACTGAACGGAGGCAAAAAATAGTTTACAACCGGCTGTGCCTATCAGCCTTCGGTATTCTGGAAATGGACAGAATGAGGGATTGCAGCTGGATTGTCTTGTCCCTGGAGCTATTTGGTGAGCCCTGCCATTTTTTATCCCTTCCTCCTAATCTGCTATCTTTGGTCTGTCATGTCTGTACCAGTTTATTCCTGGAGTTCTGTCTCTAGAGGAGGTGTCTCTTTCTGCCTCTCTCGTTGGATAAGAACTGTACAAGAGACTGGCTTGAAAGGCCCGGCCTATCTAAATTCTTTTGTACTTTTAAAATAGTTTCCTCTAAAGCCTTTAGTGATATCTTTTGCAATTATACAATTTTGAAGATACTCCAAGATTGCTTAAAAATGCTGTGGCCCTCATAGACTTGTTCTTCAGTCATGTTCTCCTGTCTGCCTCTCTCTCTGTGATGCTTGTTTCTTTATGCTTACATAGTATAAGCTTCTTTTGGCAGCCTTTGGCACTGTGAATACTGATCTGTGGCTGAGGCTCCAGGTGCACAGTAATACCAACAAGTAATAACGGTGGGAGCTTAACACAAGGATACACAATTTCCAGCCTGGACCCTCTGGTTTCCACCAGGGTACAAGGAGGTGATGAGGCACTGAGGGAGCATTGCCTGAGCAGTTTTCAGACTCATTTTCTGACTGTTTATCATTGTGCTGATCAAGAAGGGAGTTATTTCATTGTGACCAGCCCGCCCTTTAAGCACTGCAGCGGAGAACAGAGGATACCCGCAACCTCCAACTGCGAGTCGGAGCTCCCGAATCTGGCAGGAAAAGCGTGCCTTCCCTCCTAGTGCCTGCTGCTCCCAGCCAAAACAAGGGACAGCGTTCCGCGACGGGAAGTAATTGCTTTGGAAGCCTCTCTGGACATCTGGCTCCCATCAGGCTGAGCAGGCAGCCCCGGCGCGGCGCCGGGGAAGGGGCAGCGCTCCCGGCTGTGTCACGGAGCAGCCCCGGGGCTCTGCGCTCCGGAGCTGCCGAACAGAACCACCGCGCTCGAGATGGAGCTCGGGGCTACGGGCCCTGGAGAGCCAAACCACAAGGCTGGGATTTCAGTAATTATAAGCCAGGAAAAGAGTTTTTGGTTCTTTAGCACCACACAGGGCTTTGCCTGCTGTATAGGTGGAAGTGAGAGAGCTGCCTGCTGAGAGTCTGTGTTACTCCCTGCAGTTGTTTGAGAAACTACAGCGGGAAAACGCACTAAAATGAAAGGCTACCCCAGGTGTCCCTCAAAACTAATTTCAAGGGAACTGCCCAGAAAAGTTACAGGGAAGAACACAGAGCAAACAGAAATGAGACAGAAGGGAGAAGTCAGAGCAATTTCAGAGCAGTTTGATAGCTGAAGGAAATGCTTAGGGAAATAGTAATGAAGAACAACAGGAGAAACAGCTAACTAGAAGGGAGCAAAGCAGACTGGTTGTATTTCCAGCTAGGGAAAAGCACCCACATTTATTTTGTACTGGCATTGAACTAGCTGAGAGGAGCCCAGGTGTGCTCCTCGTGGTTCACACAGCGCTGGGAAAACGGACAGTGGTGGTATGTGTGTTTATTTCTCTCTGAACAGCTCCAGCAGCAGCAAGGAATAAAACTCTCAAATGTTTATAACTTTTCTTCTTTTCCTCTTCTATTTAATGTTTTCTGTGTAATGTAAAAGCCACGTAAAACCTACTTAAATCCCAGAACTTATGTAGAATCTCCTATGGAGTGTAAGTCCAAACAAAAGGCATCTTCTGTCCACTTCAAATAGCTTGCAGACCTTTGGCTTGAATTGTTCACAAAATTTAGGCAATGCCATATTTAGAGTTGTAAGTGAAATCATAATTGAACTTAGAAATTTATTTTAGTTTCACACACACTATTTTTCCAGGGTGTGCCTGCTTAAGCCCATGATAAGATGGTTTCACTGAATGAGTAGCTGTTCAAGATTTTTGTTTATCATCTTCATTTCTGTGAGACCTGGAGCATGCTTAATGCAAGTGGAATGACTTTTTTTTTTCTCCTTCCTTCCCTGGAACTGAAAGGCCTTTACTTCACATGTGCCCTTAGGAAATTCCAAAGGTTTAATATTTATCCAATTTTTAATGAATTTTCACAAGGAGGCAAAACTCAGCCGGCATACCAAATCCCTCAAATCCCTTGGTCAAATGGATGTTGGACTTTATTAATATTTGTAAAGGTTTTTTCTGGTTTTTTTAAATGCTGGGATCACTCAGCGACCGAAAATGTCTTATTATAATGGAAATTGTTAGACTGCTTTGACACCAGGCATTCTTTCTAATTCTACTATGATGAAAAAACATGAGTGTATAATGAAAAAACATGAGTGATAATTAAGTATTTTTTCCATTTAGGTTCCCAAGAGCACTTGGCCGTTGTTGAAATGTGAACTTAAGCCCATGGGATGCTTGCCCTGTTTGTCAAAAGTGTGTTATGTTTGGGCAGTTTTGAGGGGGGACAGGATAGCAATGGGATTTGGCTTTCTTCGAGTGTTGGTTTGGATGACGGTGTGCACCCTCCTCAGGTTTGCTGTTAATGCCTTTTGTAGCATGAGCCATCTGCCAAAGTCTCAATTTCAGGATATGAAATTCAGCAGCTAAAGATATCCATGGGATTGTTCCATAAAAAACACTCTGTAAGGTGTTTAGCAACACATGGTGTGAGAGTTCACAGGAGCTGAGCACAGCACAAGGAGTGTGTGAAATGCAGCCGGCATCAGCTGAGGCAGAATTCCAGTCTGTAATTACAGGGGTGATCACTACTGGGCACGGGAAGCTCCTGAGGATTCTGCAGTGGATAATCAACATTTTCATCAGTGCCTTGAGAGCAGCTGTAAAGTCACTGCTAAGCTGCAAGCAACCCAAAACTGGTGTATATAATGAATTCCAGAGTGTGTCCTTTTTATGTAGTGTAGTGTCTGTTGCTTGTCATGGAGACCTCAGGGAAGATGGCTCAATGCTTCAAGAAGGAGGTGCTCAATCAGATTATCCTGCCCAAGCTGCTGGTCAGCAGATTAAAATTCCTGCCATCCTCCCTGTGCCTTGCTCTGAATTAACCCAAAGAGAAGTAAAACATTGGAACACAATCACTCTCTAAATCCTGTGAACACAGATCCCCTGGTTATTTTGGGGGCACTCTGTGCTATAGCTGCTGACACCTGGAGAGGTTTCAGTGATGGGAAGCAGTGATGGGAAGCCATCAGTGAGCACTCCATGTGGCAGAGTGGCACTAGCCCCTCTCCAGGCAAGGCTATCTAGGAGCACAGCACATGTCAAGGCCAGTGTTCTTCCATGTTTGCAGAGTGAAAACTTGAATTGCATAAAAATAATGGACATGCTTAGTTGTTTCTTCCCTTGTACTGTGAATACTCGTGACTCTTCACAAGACAAGATGATACCTCTGTAAGCTTACAGCTTAATTCACATAAAACCTAATAGGGGAGGACAAATCTAGGATAAAGTGGGAAGCATGTAGCTCACACTGAAAGTAGGGCTGTACAGTCATTTTTATCTCTTTGAATGTTCTTAAAGCATTTGCTATCCAATGGTGTATCTCCTTGGAGGCAGGTGGGAGTGATCACAGGATGTGCTGGAATGCTTAATCCATGGATCAAACCAGCTGAAGTGCAAATAACAGTGAAAAGATGGCACCAGGGAGGGGGTAGCTCACGCTGAAGCCCAGGCCTGTCTGTCTTCCTCACAGTTGCTATCCAGACTGGGCTCAAGTGCATCAGTCCTTGCTGCTGTCACCTCTCCAAGATGCACAGGTCTCCTACAATGTTTTACTACTGCCCTGTGGCAGTGAGCAGAGATAATGGGAACTGCTGCAGTAGTGCATTTTGATATTATTTTTTAATAAAATAATAGAAATCTGCTATATTTGGTATATAATTGTGTTTGTTGTTTTATCTTTTTTCTTTTTCTTTTTGTTTCTTTTTTCTTTTTCTTTTTTTTTTTTTCTTTTTTCCCTTGTTATCAGAGTGCCTCTGATGGCTTTTGGAAGTCAGTGGCAACCCGTGTCCCAAGGGAACCTCATGAGATACGTATCCTGAATCCCTTCTTCATCCAGGAGGCAGCTTTCAGCTTCATCGGACTGCCTTTCAACAACGGCCTGATGGGCAGAGGGGTAGGTATAAAGCAAAGGAAGCAAAACCTCAGAGAAGGATGTGACACCAGGCAGCAGAGGAGGTTTACACTGTCCTTATTTTTCCTTTGGGCCTCCACTGTTGGACGTTGAAAGGGAGGGACTTTGGCCCTGTTATGGTGACAGCTCTCAGTCTCCTTCAGACCCAGGCAAGAATCTTCCTGATCCAAGGATTTTGGGGGGAATCATCAACCCTTCAGCAGTGCCTTGAAAGCCACTGTGAAGTTGCATCCCAGGCTTATAGTAGAAGAGGGTAAAGGTTTGCTTTATGAGGCCTTCGGTAAGAAATTCTGGTCTTATCCCAAAAAGTTTTATGTGTAAAAGCTCACAAAAGAAAACAATGCAAACCACAGTTTTAGCTCATATTTATTAACAAAATACCTTAATGGTCATTCTTGTATCTCTCACCCTCAGTGCAGCTTTTTGAAGTGTTAGTGTTGGTGTAGGTGGTGACTTGGATTTTTTGGATTATCTCACATTGCAACACTGTCCTCAGAACCTATTTATATTTGCTCTACGTAATATATCAACCATTAGAGTATTAGTTGGGTGGGTGAATTGCTCATGTACACATGTGATATAGTTGTTGATAGAGACCACACGTGACATTTTTGGCCACATTAGCACAGCTGACAAACCCAGAGAGAAGCACTTTTGGTGGACAAGGTCTGCTTGGTCTGCCCCTGGCACTGTCCTTCCATTGCTATCAGTGCAGGAGATTTGCTTTGTCACAGCACGGGTTTGGACTAGACCTAATAGTGCCTCATTTTCCATGCTCTAATTATATCATGAAGACTTCTGTAATATTAGAGACATTTGTTTTGTGCAAGTCAGAGGGGTGGGTGCCTGGAGATAAGACATTTCCTTCTTAAAATGCAAAGTGCAAGATGTGCAGACAGATTCAGCCGCATGGAACGGGCCTTTTGTCAAATGCACTGCTGTGTACAGGAGCTGTCATGGGATTCTGGGAACTCTGGATTTTTGTTCTGTGCGCTGAAAGTATCTTATTGCAAATATTCCTGTCAGCTAGGAATTAACTTACTTCACCTCTCTGCATTCTCCAGAACTTACCCTTAGAACAACGTGGTCTTGATTTGTTTTTCCACAAAATCAGGAGTGCTTCCCCAATAAAGGACAAAAATCATCATACTTTATTTTTCTCCAATTTGTTTTTATTTTTAAACACGTTATTTTAATACACAAGTTATTACTGAAACTGAAAGGAGAAGAGAGAATCCGGAAATGAAAATGCTGTGAACTGAAGTTTATGAGGTTTTGATAGGTTGTTTAACACACATCAGATTGGGAAATGAAGGCATCTTAATTGAAACCTGATGTTGCACTTCACGCAAGTCCATTTGAGCATTTAAAAATAGTTTATGGTTCTTTAAGGCAAGCAGTCTTTGCCCATGACCCCTGCTAGACGGTGTGAATTGTATTTTATTCCTTCAGATGGGGCAACAGGAGCTCTGCAGGTGCCTGTGTGGGGCTGAGATGTCACTGTAGCCTGGGCGGTCTGTGCGAGGACACCCACACCAGGATTCTGTCAGAGTTTAAAAACACAGAGACTGTTTCTAGCCTCTGGCTATAATTTTACTGCAAACTTCAGCTATGGACTGCTGTCATGGAACTGCTGGGGCTTCACACTTTAGTGAATTCTGCTGCACCAGTGCAAAGTTTAGAGCTTTGTAAGTGCAAAGGCTCCAACAGGAGCTGCTGCTGCCGGATTAGAGAGGGAAGGGTCTGAGTAAGACCCTGGTGATGCAAAATTGCTACATTTTTTTCTCAGAGTTTAAATGGGAGGAGTGGAAATCAGAGCCTGTAGACCAGGAATCTAACTCTCATTGAGGATTTTGTGAGAGATCCAGCCAGACAAGTTGGGCAGCAAGGAGGATTGCTCCACAAGTCTGTGTGACCCAGCGGCTGCACGGCTGGCTGGGTTTGGGGTTGCACTTCAGAGATGAGAGACAGCCTGGAAACCTTTACTCGAGAAAGAAGCTTATGGACATGGAAAAGGAAAATGCTGAGGACTAGTAAGCAAAAGCACAACAATATATCTGGAGTTTCTCCCGGGAAATGGGGCTGGAGGCAGACTGGTGCCCCCGTGCTGCAGTGTGCTGTGCTGTGCTGTGTTGGGCAGGCTGCACACAGGAGGATCAAGGCTGGGGATGCCTCAGTAATCAAGGCCAACACAAAATCCTCATAAAGAGCAGTAATATTCCACTCTCCTTTGGTTCTGATGCCTAAATAAACTTCAGTGCTTCTCTTGCACACCACATATGGTAACAATGTGCTGCCAATTAACTTTGTAATTTGGGGGCTTTTTCAGCAAGGTTGAGCAGAGCTAGTAAAATAGTTTGGGGCTGATCTCAAAGCGTTTTTCCCAGGATTCAATAAAGGGTGAATGTAGTAACATCCTCTGCTTTAATAATATAATTTGGGCCAGATGATCCTGGAGTATAGGAGTGGGGTACAACTCAGATGTGCATTTGATTGCACTCATGGCACTGCTAGCCAAAAGTCTTAGCAAGGAGCAAAACTCACACCCACAATGAATAGTGAGTTCTCTCAGGGACTGGTAAAGCTTTTCAGGAGTTTTCTTCAGTCCTAGTGAAGTCTTAAGAGTGGGAGAGCTGTTCCATACTGTATGTGGACTTCTCTTGGGATAAGCTGGTGATAAAGAACAAACTTTGGGCTTCTAGCAATGTCTGGGGGAAAATAATTGTTAATGCCTGAAGATTATTTAGCACCAAAAAAAATAAATCTACCAAAGATCTTCTCTCTTATTAAAGAATTCTGTTAAGGTGTGGGTGCAGGGTTGGCTTTCTCACTAGCCAAATGTGATTTTGTTCAGGTGGAAGTTCTGTTTATACAGGTCTTTGGGGCTGGAAACCAGACATCACTGGTATTGCAGCTGGTGGTTCAAGCTTACACTGCAGGCAGTTTACTGGGGGACAAGCACAAGCATCAGCTCAGAGGTGTCACTGCTGGGTGCACAGACACCCCTAGGGATGGTCACTGCTGTGGTGCCTTTGGCTGTGCAGGGAATTGTCCTGTCCAGTCCGTAGCCCTCAGAGCCATTGGAGCAGTGGCTTTCTGGCTCCTCTGGGAGCCCTGAGCCTGGTGTGAGGTGGAAAGGGGAATACTTCACGTGACACAAATTATCAGGAGTCTGAGGACTCCAGTGCAGACTGCAGTGTTTGTTTCTCTCTCTGTGCTGGTGCTGTGCATCCATGGATCTGTTTAAGATTTAACCCAACACTGTAAGCCTTTTGTTTGTTCATGTACTGGAAATGGATGAATCTATAAACTGAAGAGATTAAGCATCCTTCTTTGGACTTCACCCAGCCTCAGCACTAACCTGGTGAAGGAGGAGCCATGAGCAGGAGGTGTTACCAGGCTGATTCAGGCACCTGGCCATGGATTAGCACCTCTGTATAGTGCTGACAGCTCAGGGATTAACCTCTGATGCTGGAGTGTTAGCATGTCCTGGCCAGGGCTTCTCGTAGCTCTTAGATGGTTTTTGCTGTGGGCAGGCAGCCTTCATGTAGGTGCCACTGGGGACCCTTTGCTCCTTAGGCAGTTTTCAACTCCCTTGTGTCATCATCGTGACCTTTTCTCCCATGAGTTGCCCAGGTGTCAGCAAACTTTGTCTCCTGGGCTGTTCTTACTGGACTATGACTGTGTGAAGGCTGTGTCTTGGAACCTGTTGGGTCTTTGTGGAGCAGAAAAGAGGTGGAGATGGCAGGAGCAGAGCAGTCTTTCACTTAATCCTTTCCAGTTACGTGTTTCTCCCTTTTTTGCACCCTGATGGCACCTTCTAAGGCAGGTAGAGGGACAGGTAAGGGACCACTGCAGCTGCAGTCAGTTAAATGCAGAGACTCAGTGTTGCTGTAAAGCTTTGGGTTTGCAAGGCAGCACATCTGCTTCATGGGCTGGACTGTTCCATCCATTGCCACTGCAGTGGGCTCAGTCCCTGGGCTGCTGGGGAGGGGACGCTCAGACAACCCCGTGCAGGGGAGCAGGTAAACACGTGCCAGCCTCTTCTTGCACCTGCTTCTGCACACCAGAGATGCCAAGGCACTGAAGGGAGCTTGCTTCTCACTGAAGAGCAGGCCCTAAACTCCCATTTAGCATGGGGTAAGCGTGTGCGTGCTTATCACAGAGCAGGGAGCGTGTGGTAAAGTCATGCCCTTGCTTGCCTTCTGTTAAATCCTTGGGTCCTTTAGAAATACTCCCTGCACTGCACAGGAATCTGCTCTGTGGCAAATGGTGAATCAGAGCTTGTGCATCAGCTTAGATGTGGTCAAAAATACTTGGACTGGGCTTAGGTGTTGAGGATCTCAGCAGGGAAGTGGCAGAAGGGAACCTGCTGGTGCCTGGGCTGTCCTGTCACCGGCCACTGGCCCTTCCCTTTGCTCTGCTGCAGACAGCCGGTCCTGCAGGCTCTGTCCCACTCCCAGCAAGGGATAACCAGGGGAGCTGAAGGAAGGGCGCTGGAGATGCTCTGCTTTGCCTTTTGAAGCCCAGTATTGCAGCTGTTTCTGTCCATGGGTGGAGGTAGCTGTGGGAGCAGCAGTGTGCATTGTAAGCTCCTGTGGCAGGAACCACTCTACAGAATGCCAGGCACTTGCCTGCTCACAGTGAATGACACTAAATTGCTTTCTATGCCATATCTCCAAACTTTTCAGCTAAGGGGAAACAAAGGGTACGTTTGGGTTTGCTCCTATGCAAACAAAGAGAAACAAAAAGGAAATATAGTGATTGTTTGGTATGTTGTGATGACTATTATAGTTTTGTTCTGTATTTCTTTTGTTTTGAAAACTTCAGGTGATCAGGTCTGTAACTGATAAAACTAATTTTTCACAGGTAAACAAATGTTTTGGTTTTCCCTCAAATAATTTAATATAGTCATCAAACCCATTTGAATATCCAGTTGCATTATTGTTTGTAGGGAGTTTATTCTTCAGTAACACTTACCCTTTTATTGAAAGAGGTAACAATTGGAATAGTCTGAACAATCCAATAAGTCTTACCCTGAGCTAAGTAAAATCCCATAAATAACTGGAATTCATTTAACATATTAAGGGAGTCAAATATTTCTAAAAACAGATTTACAGCAGTCATTTCCTTCCAGTCCAGCAGGCAGTGACATAGGAATGACCCAGGCATGGAATGAAAAGCAGCAAGAGCTTTTCACATGCACCAAGCAAAGAGCAGTTCCAGCCCTGGTTCAGTCACCAGCACAAGCCCATGAGGTGATGGTCAGCCTCAATAGAGTCCAGAGGAGTTCCAGTGTTCATTTCTGCTGACTGATTTCTTACGTGAGTAGAAGTCAGTCTTTAATGCCTCTTCAGGGGGAACAATGGAAGATGAAGCATCAATGTCTGGAGGGGAAGCCTTTTGTCTTCCCGCTTGCAGCAGAGAGCAGTGTAGGAGCAGCTAGGAGAACCTGTCCTACGTCTGTACTGCTAAAGGCATTTCTGGTCCCCTGACCTGGTGGTGCAGGCTGGCTGTGTTACACTGCACAGAGCTTGCTGTTGTCCCTGACACAGCACAAGACCAGAAATCTTTGCCTCTCTTGTCGTTACACTTTCTCACCAAGATCCAGCACACATGTGCTCACCTCAGCCGTGGAGGACAGGTACCCCTGGAAGGAGCCACGCTCCAGGGGTCAGGCAGACTTTGCCCAGCACTGCTGTGGTGACGTGTCACTCATCACTGCTGTGTTCTCTGCTTCTGTTTGTCACATGGCCTTTTAGTGTCATCCCTGGCTCATCTGTCAGTCTGCTATGTTCTCTCAAATGGGACCAGGCAAAGGGCTGATCTCTGGGGAGCATTATATTAGATATTACATTTTCCAGATGTTTGGTCTTGGACAAGCAGGCCAGGCTTGAAAATGTGGACTTTCAGTTCTGGACACGTTATCCAGTGGGGTTACCCTTGTAGTTGTTTATAGGTGCTAGAGAGGGGATGGTGAACCTGGTACCTCCATGGGCCCCAGCTGGGACAGAAACCATTGACACACAGCAGGTGATGCAGAGCTTGCAAGGCCAAGCCCAGCACTTGTGGCAGAGAATTTACAAGGGAAGAGGGCTGCCAATGAATTCTGGGCTATGCCATTTCCAGCTCACACTGCCTGATGGGCACCAGTCCAAAGACTCATCATGGCCACCTCTGGAGCAGTGGTTGTGTTGGACCATTCCAGGCAGCCCCAGGGTCTAACCTGCACTTGGCAGTCTCTGTGCAGCTGGGAGGCATCCCAAGAGTCTCCTGCCTTGGCACTGGCTGCTGTTGGGCTGTAGCTCTCCAACCATTTGGCTGAAAGCAGCACTGCTTGGTGATATAGGAACACCCAAGCACACAGAGGGCCATGAGCAGGAAGACAGGCTTTGAGCTGCTCTAGCACTAGATTATTATTCCTGAGGCAAGACGGTGGAATTTTGGGGGTTTTGTCTTAGCAAATACCTCAAATAACAAGAGGCCTGCTGAGTTGTTTGAGAGAGTTTTATTTTCATAACTCAGCACAGGAGGTGTGGTGGTTGCTTTGGTATGTCTTTGGGGCACGGCACCAGGGTGTGTGTGGTGAGATAGCACTGACGCATTGTGCAGGGCATAGCAAGCCAGATTTGGCACAGCCATGTCTGTGATGCCTAACTTCTTTTGGAGTGACTTGTCCCCCAGCTTGCCCCCTAGGTTGTATATGGTCCGTTAGGTCCAGATTAGAGGTTGGCAGGTAATGAATTTATGTGTACAATCAAGAGAGCTTGGAAGCTGTGTAGATGCAGCCAGAGAGTAGTTATGGCCATTTCCTCTCTGATACATATCTCCTCTTATGTGCCACTTCTTTGCTAAGAGGAGAGGATAGTTGTAGGGGCCAAATCAGATACATCTACTAAAGCCCATGAGTTTAGGAAGGTAATTAGTCTCTGGTGTTTTAATAATTTTTGAGAGCAGGGCAGGTGGTACTAAGATAGTGGCTTGTCAGGAACTACTGAAGAACGGAAGCAGATTAGAAAATTGCCTCCTATTTTTCCATAAATACCATTGGATGTATTATAGAAAGAATAAAGCCAGGCAGATATTTGGCAACCAAAGTTCACTTTCGATTTCTGTCTACTGTTATTCTCCAAACAGACTATGCCTGAAAGAAAGTTTGGCAGTCCTCCCATGAGGTTGGGTAGTGTGATTAATTCTCTGTGGTTTACAAGACTCACATTAGAAAGTTAGCTCTTAAATGTTAACTTGGCCAGTGAAATTCCCTCCAGGCAAAGACCCTGTGTCTCCCTTGAGCGGTACCGTGGGAATGGGCCCAGTGCAAGTGTGGGTGGTGTTAACACCATCGTGTTCCCAATGACAACACAGGCTCAAGGATGTAACCATTTACTCACTGTGTTTTGGACACTGTAACTACAGCTCTGCTGAGGGAAAGGGTTTTGTGGCACGTCCACTTACCATCTGATGCAATTCCAGTGAAGTACGAATGTCATCTTCTATGCAAAACATAAAGCTGAGAAACTGGAATTAAAACTGCCATGTCTGGGAAGACAGGATGTTCTTGGATATTTTGAAATTTGGGGCAATGTTCTTGTCCTTGCCTAATAAGCTTTTTCAATTTTTTTGAAACCCCTACTTGATATTTTTTGGCTACCAGTGAATTAACGGTTAACTAAATTAACTAGAATAAAACCAATATTGTTTTTGTGAGTATCAACCGAAATTGAGCAGTGAGAACAAAATTACTCTGCTGTTTTGCCCAACATCTAGAGCTGGTACAGGAGGATGTAGGAAAGCCTTGTCATTTCAGAGGTGCACTGTTACTGTTGTGCTGCAAATGTTTGAATTTATTGTCTCATTGATTAAGCCATAAGCAGTTTTTGCTTATTTATTTTCGGATTAGAGTAATTCTAGTGCACTGTAGTGGAGTTCTCCATAGCACAACGAGTTGTGCTCCCAGCTCTGCACATCTCAGCTGGGATATGGGTGGCATTTTTGCTTGGAAAACATTGTTCTTCGCACCAGTCAGGCTATCAGAAGTGAGCAAGGTCACGTGCTCGCAAAAAACAGTTCCTTTGAATGAGAAGCAGAAACTCAAAACATTGTTCCCAATCCTTTTGAACATGCAATAGCTTTGCTCACCAGTTCAGGGTAAGCCATTGTAAATGAAAAATGTAAGTGTTCAGTTGGTTTCTATATCTCAGCTAAGAGCTGTCACCCATGGTGACTGAGCACGTCCTCTGAATTCGTGATACTTCCGATACGGCTGGGGTTGGATACTCTACAAATGAAGATGTGGGTGGATTTCTCAGCCTCTCTCTAGCCCCTGGGGCAAAGTTGCCTCTGGATTCATCTGGCTAAAGGGGAGCCAGAAAAGTCAGTGAGCTAGGATTTTACACTGGAAACACTTTGCTGTCCCAGCAGAACACACAGGAGGAGTTGTAGCTGTACAGCACCTCTGTCACAGGGCCTTGGCAGAGCCCTGTGAAATGGGAAGGGCTGAGGCTGGACTTCAGTGCAAACCACAGGTCAGCAGGTGGGACAGGACAATTGGGGTGTCCCGTGGATGCCACCACCCATCTCTGACTGGCTTCCCACTTGTTTTCCCGGTGTGCTGTGGTTCGTAGGGAATGGCACAGGCCAGAGGCCCTTTCACTGCCGGGTGCCCCTGAGCAAAGAAAGGGATCTTGGAACACACTGCCTGATCTCCTCTCCATCTCCCAGAGCTGTTTAACAACCTTAAACTGCTTTTGCCATCAGTAAAATAAGGAGTTTGTGCTGTTCCTCACTTCTGCTCCTGTAAGGTGACCTGTTCAGGATAAGTATTCTTCCTTAGCCTAGCTGGAAGCCAGTAATGTGCATAACATTGTAATCCACTGTCTACATCTGTTTTAATTTCAGAAAACTAATATATCCACTGTGATTCATCCTCCAGCTCGTCTGCTGCCCTGTTCTTAGGACAGCAAAGTTGTGGAAGGGGAGTGTGACCATTTGCATTAATTTCTTTACAAGTTGGGAGGCAATCAACCCTGCAAGCTGGCACTGGGTAGCTGATGTGTGGATAGAGCCAAATACCATGTTCCTGATTTTCTGTTTAGTAGCAGCAGTGCCCCTGTGAGCAGAGACAATAAGAGGAAATCTTTGATTATAAAAATGGCAACCTGCTAATGACTTCCATTCCTGCTTTCTCTCCTCTCAGAACATCCCCACCTTGGGAAGCGTAGCAATAACCATGGCGCTGCACAACTGTGATGAGGTGGCGGTAGCTGGGTTTGGCTATGACATGAGTTCACCCAATGCACCTCTGCACTACTATGAGAACATCAAGATGTCTGCCATCAAAGAGGTAGGGAGCTCCTGCCAAGCACATCCTCCTCCCAAGCCCGCCGGCCACCTCGACTCCAGAGCCTGACTGGGATGGTGATGTCAACTTACAGCTTTCCTGTGTGGGTCAAAACACAGCTCCACCCATGCCTGTAAAATTCTAGACATTCTCCCAAGCTCAGTGTATGTTAAAAATGGTTATTACTGCTGGGAAACGTTCTCTGGAATGTGTATATAATGTAATTTTTTCTTTGAGCAGCAGGGGAAGGATTCACATAAATGTTAACTCAAGAAGGGTGAAAGGGAGCAGTTCTGCTCTGGGGTTGAAAAGATGTGACCTCCTGCTTTTTGATCCATTGTATTGCTCTCTAATCCATAGGCTTCTTTTGTGAGATGATCCCCTCCTCAGGCCCTGGGAAGCGTGGGGGAGGTGAGATCAGCCTGTGCACCTGAGCACTCAGCTGACTGTGCAGCAGCACCTCGCTGGTGTAAACACACCAGGCTCTGTGGAGACTGCTCTGTAAAGACAGGTCCATGTTAAACACATTTTCTGCTACTATCACAGTGAGACAAACAGCATTTTTGGAGGAACAAAACCTCTCATATTGGTGTAACGCAGCAGTATAGATGCCTTCAGGTCTGTCCATTTCCTGTACCAAACTAGAGCAAACTTGGACACTGGTCAAAGCTTCTGTAGTGGGAAGGTTTGCTGCTTTCTTGGGAAAGCTCATGCTTTCCCAGCACAGATGTGGCCCAGGTCTTCCTAAGATTGGTTCTCCCCCTTCACTGGGTAGGGGAACTTGCTCTATGCTACTCCACACTGTGAAAATTGTATTGTTCATGGGCAGTAGCTGTCTACTGGCACTTGGCATTTGTTCACTTCAAGCACTTTACCATTGATACAGACCGGGAGGGAAGCTGCGAAGTTGTGTTTTTCCAAATCACAAGACTGTACGTGTCTTAGTACTCTCACAGGCTGCAGGCTGCATGACCCTAGGCAGATTGAGAGGAATTATAAATCAGTGATTAGTCAGCTTGAGAAATGAGAAGAGTGTGTCTAATTATCAGAGTAATGAGACTTTGGAACAAGCTCTCAGCAGAGGCTAAGAGAACAAACAGAGTTTAGGAAAAGGCTGTGAGGAGATCCCCAATATACCAAGGGACTGGACATTGTGGTCCTGAGGTACCTTCTGGGCATGTGGAGGTGGCAGAGAGTCTGCCTTGCTCAGTGGAGTAACCATGGATTTAATCAGTCCTTGCTGGGAAAATGAGTGCTTATTTGAGGATTTAAGGGATATGTCCAGAGAAGTAAATTGAATTGGGGTGATGTCTGGCTTGTGAAATCCCTGAATGGAAAATAGCTAAGGAATATAACTTTTGCAGTAGTAGAGGAGGTATCACCATTGTCTTGCTCAGTTCTGGGTGTCTGCTTATAACCACTGCCAGAGACAGGACCCAGGGCTCCCCAGGCCCAGTACCAGTAAACCTGGTTCCTTCCAGTAATCTTCCAGTAAAGAGATGGCTACACCAGAGTGAAAACGGCTGCAGATGCCTGAATCCAGCAGTGACTACAGAGACTCTTCATGAAAGTTTCAGGAAAAGCTTTTGATGCCACTTTTTTTCGCTTTGGTGAATCAGCTGGCTTTGGTGGAGAATCACTCTTGACCAGTTGTTCCTCCTGTCTCATAAGGATGTCAGTCCCACAGTCAGCTCTTGGACATGGGGACACCCACAGCAAGTGTCCTTGCCAAACTTGTTTCACACACTGGTGTCTCTGTCCTTGAGGACACCACTGGAGCTGACAAGAATGAAGTCGTCTTGCTCTTGATCCTTACATGAATCAATGGAAAAAGTTGGCAAAGAGTTGGCTAACAGAGTCTCTGGTTGAAGTCACAGGTCCACATCACTTGGATCTCTCTGATTTTGGAGGCCAGCACCCCAAATGGGATCCAAGGCCATTGGAAGGCCAGAGGAGGTCACTCTTGGACATTGTATGTGGTCTCAGGAATAGACATGTGGCACAGGACAGTTAGATGGGGATGAACACGTGAAATGCAACCAGTGAAGTCTCCTAGAGAGAGCAGTTGGTGCCTGATTTGCCAGGCCTCTGGTGTCTGGAAGCCATCAGTCATCGTGTCCAGGATGTTCTGTACAGAGGTGAAGGAGCGTTGAAAGGTTCTGGTGAAGCCTCAGTAATTCAGATGTCAGTGGATTTGTTTCTGCAGCCAGGGCTGTTGTTGGGAGCTCTGCAGCCCAGCGGAGCTGGTTCTAGGAGGAAGGTTCCTGTTCCACTCGAAGGCTGGTTACCTGATCTGTGTATGCCCATCTAATCCTCACATCCTCACCCAGGGGCTCCTCTTACATTTCACTGCCCTGGTACAAGAAAAGCCATCTGTTCCCAAGGATCAATAATTAATGTTCCTCCTGCCTCTGCCCCTCCCAATATGACAAATTGTTTGTGATATTGTGGAATGTGAAGAGCAGAGAGAGGATCACATTTCTTTCTCTCCTATTTAATATTAATGGTAGCTGGTAATTGTTAGTCATCTGAGGGTGAAGTTGAAAGGTGAAGGGCATAATAGCTGGGTTGTGTCTTCTACAGTTGCCCTCAAAGAATGCAGAAATAGAGATTTGCCCCACTCCAGACTGGAAACACCTGCTTGATGAAAGACCAGCATGCAGTTTGCAAACTGGGAGGCTGGCCTGCACTGGTACCTTGTGTCAAACCTTTCCCCTGGCATTAGTAAAAGAAGACTGACTCAGAACCAAGCTCCATTAAGGTTTTTGTCTCTTCCATCTGCTCTGACACCCAAAGGTTCAAGAGCATCCACAGCATTTTTCTCAGTGTTACTTTGGACCTCTGGGATTGTGTCCAGGCCTAGTTCTTCCTGGTCCTCCTCTGTATTTCAGCCTCTAAAGGAGCCACTAAAGCAGGCTATGCCTTGAAATTCTGCAAGTATCATCTTTGTCCTCTGGTGTGCAGACCCATGGAGGCTGGAGTGTTCATTCCTGGGCAGGGGAATGGAGCAGGTTTGCTTAACGTAGCACCATCACAGCACTGAAACAACTGCAATGGGATGCAGCTGTTCCACCACAACCAACATCCCAGGCAGGAACCCCTGCAGTTTGACCAGGCTTTGGTGGGGCAGAACCTCTGTTTCTGAAGTTCAAATCTCTTCACTGACTGCCAAGCTCCTCCAGCCTGAATGTCTGAAAATCTTCAGTGTTTAAGCCTAGAGAGCAGCTGCAGGGAAGCACTCCAGCTCCACCCTGAAAACATCACTGCCTTTACAGAGGAAATGTAAACACTAGCAGTGTCCTGGATCTGGAGATGCCACACATGTGTGTGTGGACTGTGGGAGCCTGTCGGGTGACATCCCTCAAGCCCCTTCCCCTGCCTGGTATCTGCAGGGAAATGGGCCTGCTGGCAAGCAGGAGTCCTCTCAGCAAGGTGTGTCACTGATTTACACTTGAGGCTGCTTGACATCTCTCTGGACACCCTTGAAACCCTGTGACTCATCTCCAAGGAATTTGTTCTGATTACATAAAAAAAGCCAGCAAAATGCACTCACTTGCTTACAGCTGGGCGGAGATGCCTCTCCCATGCCAAGACTGGGGTGATAAAATCGCTGTGGAAATTAATCTGATTTTTCCTGTTGCTCTGTGGCACTGGCAGCTGAATTTCCAAAAGGAGAAACAGGCATACCCAGTCCACAGTTTAGCTCAGCCTTTGCTTTCCCCGCAGGAGTAAAAGCTCTCAAGGTCCAAGATTGTGCTGCTATTGCTACCACAGAAGGCAGCTGCCTACACTGAGTCTTCGAGGATCTCCAACTCCTGAGGGCTGGGCAGGCATTTCCCGCCCCAGAGGAAGAGGCTCTGCAAGGAGGCAGATGCTCTGTAGCTTGGTCACTGTTACTAGTCAAGGGGAAGTGTATGGTCTTGGGACTCTGTTCAGTAGTTTGGCTGCAAACATGTATGGATTCTCCTGTGCTTGTGACTGCTCGTGAGAGTTAATTTCTCCAGTTAAGTACTGGATAACTTCTTTACCCTCTTTCCTGAGTAGCTCAGGAAAGTAGTAGCTCAGTAGCTCAACTCTGGCCAGGGTATGTCCAGCCAAAGCTGGTGGAGAGACCCTTTTCTGTTCCTCAGTTTGCTCTGGAGAGCTGGAAGCACATTGGGGTGGTGCTTTCAGTTTCGGATGTGAGCTGGAAGATCAATGCAATTAAAACCGTACCTCAAGGCCAGCTCTGCTGTCCAACGCCTTCTTCCTTGGTCTCTCAACTTCTCCCCATCATGGCTGGGGTGCAGACTCCTGGCCTGAACTTCAGCAGGAGATTCCTGGGTGGTAACAAGACAAGCTTTGTTCTCTGATCTGTTACTGGGACTCCACTGCCCAACAGATGCAGTGCTGTTGTATAAATTCTCACAATGAATTTTCAGCTCTTATCCCATCTCTTTGTTTTAGCTTACAAAATGCAAAATGTCCAGTGTGTCATCTCTGTTCTGTTACTATTTTCCCTATTCCAAATAACTTTGCAACAGCTTTTGTCCCTTGCCTGATTCCATGAATGCTGTACAAAAAATTGAGTCTTTGCCAAGGTGTCTGCTCACTTGTTTCTGTTTTCATGGCAGTGAATCCATCGGAGCTGGATTTTCATATACTTTATTGTATTTTTATGTCCTGCTCAGGTCCTGTAATGCTTCCTGCCCAAGCACTCCATAAAAATGTATTTTTATCACAGGTCACTGTCTTCTATTAATGTAGAAGTGTCAGACCCACTGGGAACATAGCGAAGAAAACATGGAAATGGTGGTGAGGAAAAGGAATAATTTTAAAATAGAGTGAAATAGAAATTATTTAAGGATGGGAAAGTGACTGTTTAGAATAGTAAAAACAGATCCATAAGGAGCTTATGAAACTGAGAGAGCAGGGGGCTGTGCTAAATCATGGGAACGATGTACAAGACTGGCTCCCAGCATCCCTCCTCCATGTGCTCTGCCCCAGCACACAGCCTTCCCAAGCCTCATGATCCAGAGGTGAGCTTCTATCCCTTGGTCATTTCTTGCAGGAGCAAGAATGTGAGCGAGGAGTTACCTCAGATGCCACACAGGGAACATCCTGGGCTGTCTTCTCAGCAGCTGGCTGCAGACATATTTATGACTGGTAAAAAGGGCAATTCATGGTTAAAAGCCACCCTTTCCCGTACAGGGTCTGCGTCCTGTCTGCAGCATTTGTGTCCCACAGTGGAGCTGCTGGCGGGTCTCCTTTTGACTGCAGAAGCAGGTCAAGCACCAGCACTGCTGCTGGAGGTGTCAGCTCCTTTGATACAGCTGTGCCCAGCACCTCGGTGACTCGCTGCCTGACCTGAGGGGGAGGTGGCGTGGCAGCCTTTGATGGCTTCTTTCTGATGGCTGCCCCTTCCCCAGCAGGTCTTTGTGGGATGCTGAGGACACCATCTTGTAACACTTCTCATTCAGCCTGTGTAAGGGCTGTCACAAGGGCCAGGGGAGGTGGCCTGCAGCATGCAGTGACACACAGCTTTGTCTCTGTCTGTCCCCTACAGCAGCTACCTCTCAGAATAATCCTCAAACATCAAGTTTGGAGTCTTGAACCATAAAGGCACAAACAATAGTGCTTTATCATCTAGGCTCTCTCTGTGAAGCCGCCTTTTGCATTTTAAATCAACACAAGTTGCTTGGGAGGGGGTGGTAGGGCTGCTTCAGGCCTCCAAGTACCTTAAAGTTTGCGGTAGCCAACAAGAAGAACAAAACTCCTTTGAAAGCCAGGCAGATGTCTGGCCTGGTGATTTATAGACTGAAAACATGGCTATTGGAGCCTGGCTGATGAATTGTGATTGCAGTACAAGGAGTGGTGCAGACTGAAATGGAGGTCAGCTTTGGAGGGGGAGGTTAGGGGCTGGGGCAGGGGCACCTCTGAAAGGGCAGTGCTTTTTCTTGGGGCCGGCAGTGATGACTGATGAGGTTTATACATTTTTGTCTTTGTTTAAAAGCCACCTGTTTGACAGCGTTGGGGCTGAGCAGAGGCCTCACATGCTGTTCCTGTGCATAAGGACTGTGTGTCTATGTAATAGAAATCTGGAAAGGATTGTTGGAATTGCAGCCCTGACCAGAGCACAGGTATTGCCTTGGTCAGAAGGACAGAAGTACAGTTACACTCAGGATATCACTGTGCACTACGGACAGCAAGGAGGGTACAGCTGTAGAAGGGACAACACCAGAATTAGGGTTTGGACAAGATCTCTGTAGGAGAAGGCAGTAAAAGACCTACAGAGGTGTGCTAGAGCCCAGCTGCTGACCCCAGCATTGAACACAGATGTCTGTGGGGTGCTGGTGCCACCAGAAATGGCACTGTCACAGGTGTACAGTAGGACTGTCAAGAGGAGAGCCCAGGTATTCCCAGACACAGTGGCTGGCACAGCTCTTCTCACCAGCTGGAAGGGCACAAGAAGAGCTATGGGCTTTTCACAGCTGCTTGTGGCATGTATGAAGACCTTGCAGAGGGACATTTCAGGAAATAGCCTTTGATCAAGTGCCTTCATGGTTAAATTAAATGGAAAGGCAACAGAAGGGATGATATAACTCAGATTTTGCTTCCAAAAGGAGGGAGCTTGATAAGCAGGACTGTATATAGACTCAGCAGTGCTGGCGGGGTGCTCTGGAATTGGGACATGTGTGCAGACTCTGACCTCTCTGAATTTAGGCCTAGCCTAGGAGAATAGGCTACTAAAAGCAGGTTCACTGAAGAGTTCATTGACTTATTGTAGAGTTGAAATCTTGTTTGTGAAAGTACAGTAATTATCTACAATTCATATTTGCAGCAAGGGGGAAACTGGCAGAAAAAGGCTGTAAATATAACTTTGTAAAGAACTGCTTCAAAATGGTGTTAGAAGTAATACAGGAGTGAGGAAGAGCATCAGAAGACTTCACTCGTGATGGTTGGAAAGGAAATAAAGTAGAAGCTGGCAAAAGTCAAGTTCAATTAGATGTTGCAAAGGAAAATTAGCAAATACTGAATGGAGTCACTGACAAACAATATGGAAACAAGGAAAGAATTATCAGGACTGACATCCAGGGAGATGAAGGAAGCAGAAGGATTAAGGTAGGAACCACATTAATATATATATTACCTCTTTTAGGGTGATATGATGAATGTGAGGGAAAAGGTGGCTTACAGTGAGAAGTTCACAGAAAAAGAAAATTACTGGGTCAGCACTGAAAGGCAAAAGCTGTTGAAGCTAATGCAGTAGGTGTGAGAGCCCAAGAGATCTCTGTTCCACTTTGAGCCAATTAAGCTGCAAGTCCAGAGGAGAAGGTCTCCAATAAATCTATCGCGTTCCATAGGATTAGCTTGTAGTGGACATAATACCTCTTTTTCCCTTCGTTTTTATGGGGGGATGGGAGCAAGCCAAGGAAAATAATCCTGTCAAATTCAGAACTCTTAAACTAACCTCAGAGGTACTATTCAGAACTTCAGAGCAGAGTTTAAATGAAAGAATAATTAAATCCTGAAAGCAAACACAATATGGATTTACCAAAGGCAGGTTACAAAACCTAATTTAATATCTTTATTTGATTTTAAAAACATTGTTCTTGGGACAGAGGAAGTGTAGCAGTCCCGTCCATCAGAAGTTCAGTTAAGCGTGCAATCCTGTGCCGTGTGAGATATTATTAGCTAAGCTTCAGAAGCCACAGTTTGGTGCAACACCTGTACATGAATAGTCTCTCTAAGGGAGAACACAAAAAGCAGCACTGAATGGGCAGCTGGGAGTTCCTCTGCAGGAGGTCATGTTTAGTGTTTGCCTTAATGATTTTTGGCACAGAAGGCAATGGTGTGCAAGTGGAATTTGTGATGAGACAAAACCAGGTGTGGTCAATACAAGGGAGGATCAAAATACCATCCAGGAAGGCCGTGAGCACCTTGAGAACAGGAGTGAGCTGGGTGGCATGAAACGTAAGAGTATGAATGGAAGGTCATGCTGTTTGGGGCAATAACAGACATTTTGACTCTAATCTAGGATAGCATTATTTGGCAACAGCAGAGGAGGAAAGTGCTTAGATAGGTACAAATAAATCACAGGATAATTCAGGCTGCCAGACTGTTACTGGGGAAAAAAAAAAAGACAAATACAGCTCTGGAAAGACTAGAGGAAAGGGCTGCTTTGTAGAGTGAGAGAATTGCCTGTGCATGAGGCACTGGTGAGCTTTTTTATCTGGTTCATGAGAAGTAAATCTGGAGTAAATAGGGACAGAGGGAACTACTATAATTCTGGGAGATCTCCCAGTTTTCATGGTGTAAATGAACAGCCTGTTTTGGTAGAAGAAAGACATGGCTCGTTTAACCTGGTAAAATGAAGACTGAAAAGAGATACAATTTCTCTCTGTGTGTGTATTAAGAGTAAGCAGGAGCAAAAACAGCTGTTTGAAATTTAAAGTTGATGTAAGAATGACTGGGCATAAAGGAGCTGTGAGTAAATCCCCTGAAGACAAGAAGATGAGGGTGCCCAGCCATCCCTTTTGTTTCAGTGCATGTGAATCCCAAGGGGGTTCAAGCAGAGCGGGGCAGTCTGATCATGAAAATTAATCAGCTCTGGAGACAAGGCAGTGAAGGTTAAAAACAAAGATAAATTAGCACTGGTGGAGACTGGAAACCGACTTGCCAGTGAAGCAGCACTCCTTGCTCTGCTGTGGTTTCTGTGCAGGTTTCCTGGGAGAAGTGCTGCCGACTTGCAGAAATACAGAGGATGTAACAGAATTGAGAAAACTCCTTCTTTACAACTTGCTGTTTTTCTTGAATGCATTCCTCATTGATTTCACTCTCTCTAATTTAGCCTTCCTGTATTTTAATTGAAGCATGCTTGATAAGACTAATGTGGTCTGAAGCTGAGGCATTCCCCGATTGTAATTGATTGCAGACGGGGAGCTTACCTTCCTCCTGGGCTGGTCTCTGAAACATTTGCTTAGGCTTAAAATATTCTACTTGGCTTCTCTTGAAGCGACAGATGATGTTTTGTGCTTCTTTGTGGAATTGTCAAGATAAAAAGGATAGGTGGTTTGGGGCTGCTGCATTTGCATAGCTCTGAAAGGTGGCTCTAACTGATGATAAATTTTCATCTAATAACTGTGACCAAAGGCTCAGAGCCACTGCCACCTCCCTGGGATGAACAGCCTGTCCTGCCACACAGCCATAACAGTGCATGGGCTTGCAGAGTAACTGCTCCCTCTGCTTCTCTCTCCACTGGAAAGAGCAAACATCCACTACTCAGAGAGACAGCCAAAGCACGGGAAATACTAGCCTGATCCCCAGAAAACCAGAAGGGGTCTGGAGCCTCCTGGGATGTTCCTGCTGGAACTCTCAAAGTTCATTACTCCACCCGTGGGCTCAGGCAAGCAGCCTCTTCGATTCCACAAGTGGAAGCTGCATTGGATGCGAGCAGGAGAGGAGGGGGAGGGCAGAGCCAGTCTGCCAGGTTGCAGCAGTGGTGATGATGTGCAGGGATGGGAAGGTGGAGGTGGCAGTGAATGCTCCAAACTGCTCCATCACTGTCTTTGAGGTGCAGATTGACAAGAAAAGAGCTGGAGTTTTCTGCTGGTACTGTGTGCTGTTTAAGGTGTATACTCAGGGTGCTATTTGAGGTGTATACACCCTGAAACCTTCTGGGGTTTAGGGTGTATTTTGTTGCCTTGTCCTGTTGGAGCAATGGGACTGAGGTGCCTGCCTTCCTGTCAGTTTTGAGAAAACTGCTCTGGCTCTTGTCCCCACTGCTGCTGCTAGTGCTGGAATGCAGCTTCCTTCGTCTGATCAGCCCTGTCTGTCAGTGGGGTGAGTGAGTCCCTCTCCTGTAATCAGTAACCGGAGCTGGTGTCGAAGACATGCCTCATCCCTCCTGCCCATGCTGCTGTCGGGCGATGGGGGAGCAGCACCACACTGAGAGCCCTGCGAGTGCTCTTTGGAAGGGATGAAAGCCTGTTCTCACCAGGGAACCTCTTCCTCTGTGGGCTTACATTAGCCACAAAACATTAGAGTACTGATGCGGACATCACTAAGATCCTTGGATCAGGTGGGAGGCTGAATTGCCTTTCGTGTGACTTTCTGCTTGTAAAAAGGAGTTAGTGGCAGTGCCTGGGGTATAAAGCAGCCTGGATGCTGAACAACCACAGGTTGTAGGTCTTGCCAGCAGCTTTGCAGTGAGTGCTGAAGCCAGACCTAGCTGTAATGTGAGAGACTGCAATTGTATCACCCAAAGTTTTATTATCTACCTCCTGGACTTAAATTCCTGCTCCACTTGTACTTTTCACAAAGCAGATTTCCTCTTGCCATCAGATAAAGCACTTGCACGTGGCCTGAGGTGACATTTTAGGTGGTTTGAGTTTTCCTACAAGTGGCTGCCTCCCTACTTCATCTGTACAAGAAACACAAACAGGTTGTCCTGGCCAAAACCAGTTGGCTTCTCATACAGTGTGATGAGGCTGAAAGGCGTGGAGGAGGGCTCAGATTGCGCTGTGAGGTATCGGGCTCCTGGTGCTCCAGGCAGGTTTGACCAACAAGCCCAGCCAGATGCAGGGGAATGCACTGAGACTTGGTGTCCCAGCGTGGCCCGAGTGCCAGCAGGCAGGTGCTGGCTGCCTCTGCCGGGGCTGAGCCTTCCTAGCAAGGGACACTGTTGGCAGAAGTGACACTGCTGCATGGCAGGCGCCAAGCCCAGGGCCCCCAGCTGACATGCCACGTGTGGGACTGCTTCCAGCACACTGGGGGATCCTGGCTCTCTGGCTCCAAGGCACGCTCAGCCCTGTTCTCCCAGCTCTCTCTGCGCCACCATCGTTCCCACTGCTGCTTTCTGGAACTGATGTTTTTTTTCCTTTTACAAGCCTTTGCAAGCCTTATTCCCAGTGCCACTTTTCAGTTTCTGCTTTTATGTTAGCTGAAGCCAAGCACAGAGTTGTTCCTGGGCAGCATCTTTTCAGTTTAGTGATAGGGCCTTAGGCATTTCCAGAGTCCCAAAGAGCACCAACACAGTTCTCCATGTGTGGTCCTGTTCCTGGTAGTGCTGTAGCCTTTGCAGTGTTCAGGTAACAGTGTCACTGCAAGCACAGGAGGGCAAAGACTTCTTTTGAATACAGGTTAAAAGGTAACACCTGCCTGAAGTTTCTTTAGCAGCTTTAACTGTTGTCATTCCTGTGCATTGAGGGGATGGAAGTGGCTTGTAAATGCACAGCAGCAGCAAGAAAGATATTTCCAAAATGTGCTGGAGATGTAGAGAGGACCTTCAGTGCCTTGGACCTCTTGTCAGCCCGCTGCATGCACGTCATGCCTGGGGCTGTCAGTGCCACACAGCAGTCATGGCTGAGAGCTGCTTGTCCCAGACAGGACAGGGCAGGACAAGCAGGATGACAGAGAGCCACATGCACATTGTGCATGATGTATACAGCCAGAGCTTTGCAGGCAGGTGCCCACGGTTTTGCAGTGGGTAAACTGGATTTTGATCCCTATGACAGAATGCCCTCAGCAGGCTCGTGGGGCTGGGTGCTTTGTTGGTTTGAGGCCATTTCAGGGAACTCCTGTAGAGTGATTTTGTCATGGTCCAGATTGTATATAGATCTCAGATTACCTGCTGACCAGAGCACTGTGCCGAAATCATGTACTGTGATTCTTGTCCTGTTGGGAGATTTTGGGGAAAGTTGCTTTTCCCTGTTCTGTCTTGGGCTCCACGGTGTGACAAACCACCTCTTGCTTTCATTAAGTGCTTCAATAGTCCCAGCACAGGGGAGCAATGGCAGATGCTGCCATCCCAGCTCAAGCCTGCTGCAGGGAACTCATCTGGGTGGGCTGACACCAGCTATAGCAATCACTGCTCTGAAGTGCCTGCTGGGAGATGTGGCCATTTCACCCTTCACATTGTATTAGTGTAACCTTTAGCATGTGATTTCCTCTTGCTAGAGCTAGCAGAGGCAAGAGCTGGCTTTGATGGGGATGGTCTTGGGGATTTTCAGCTGCACGCACCCCCATGCATTGCCATGGCCTGGCAGGGAGCTGTGTGTGGTGGGTACATGTCCTGCCATTGTGTCCTCTGCCAGCTTTGTTCCCTGGCATGCACCATCACCAGTGCTGTGCTGTTGGGCTCTTGTGTGCAGTAGCTTGGGAGGACACATCTGCTTAAGGGACCTGGATTGCCCAGATCTCACCATGCCAAAAAACTTCACCCAGCCCATGGGGAAACCTTCTTCCTCAGGTACCCAGGTCTGACCCTGCTGACGTGTCAGCTTTACATAAGAGAAGGTCCTTGGTGTGCAAGGGCTCTTCTGATCTACAGCAGGGTCTGTGTCCTTGGTAGAGTCTCCCAAGCATGAGGGACATGAGCATGCTTGGCCAGGCTAGTTTCTGACCCCCTGTCTCTCTCATTTCTTCCAGTCCTGGACGCACAACATCCAGCGGGAGAAGGAGTTTCTGAGGAAGCTGGTGAAAGCCCGAGTCATCACTGACCTAACCAGTGGGATTTGAGTGGCTGCAGCCACTGCCTCCAAGGGAGGAGACGAAGACAAGCTGCAGCTCTGGGAGCAGGCACTGGCAGCCCCCTGCAAGGATCCCACCTCACTGAAGACACACAGAGATGCCCAGGGGCTCTGGGAAGACCCTCTTGCATTGCCAGTCTGCACGAGGGTTACGACTGCCACCTCCAGGCCTAGAGCTGGCAGGAGGTGGGCAAGGGGCTGAGTGAACAGTTCTTGAACTCTGCATCACAGACAGATCTTCTGCATCCTGAATTAGACAGGAAAGACTCAGGAGAGAGAAGAAAGGTTTGTGAATAAAATGATTAGTGCCAAATGGGAGGTGATGCTGCCCCAAGGCAGCAATGCCTGAATGTACAAAGTATTATTTTTTAAAAGACTGCTGGAACCAGTCTCAGGCAGTCTCCCAGCCAGGCAGTCCCTGTTCCCCCAGGGACATGCCTCCTGTCAGGATGCTCTGTGAGGTTTCCAGCAGGTTTTTGAGCATATGCTGTGGCAGATACTCCTTTGAAGTATCTCCCAGTTTGTCTTTCCTTCTTGAGGAGTCCATGGGACTGGATTTCCATGGCTCTCACCAGAAATACCAAGGTACAAGGCAAAGTCTGCTTGTGCACAGCCCTGCAAGAAACCTGGCCTCTTCATGCTCCATCTGCATTGTCACCGGCCTCTGACCTTCCCCCAGGAAAACAAATCCATCCAAAACTTCGGTGTCATTGGTGCTGCTACGATTCGAAGGGAGAATAATGGCTTCCTCTCGTTCTCCACTTGGAGCTTCTGGATGGAGATGAGCATGGGTTTGTTTTTCTGCATTTTTCCTTGCTTCCTCCACAGAGGCAGCAACAGCAGCAGCCACTGACTTGGCTGTGTTTTTCATAGCCATTTGCTCTGCCTGTGCCCTGACCCTGGGGTGGAGCAGGGAGCCGGTGGCTTTCTGCCTACAGCAGACCCTCCCCACCTTCCTGCCTGTCACGATGCAGAGGAGCCTGCCCCGTTGTGCTCAAGGCTTTCAGGCCTCTTGGTTTGTGCCTGCTGTGCAGGGCCCCCGTGGAGTCCGTGCAGACTGGTGTCACTGTTTCTGGACAGCATCTCGCTTTGGTTTTGTGTGGGAGGGGAGTAATTTATTCTTTGGAAGGAGGTCAGATCTTGAGCAGAGATCTCAAGCTTTACAGTTTGAGAGCAGACTGCTGAAGATGTTTGTTTTACGTTCCAGACTCGATCATGTTCCCTATTTAAGCGACGTGTGACCTCAGTGATGATGGAACCTGATGGGAACTCTCACCCTCTGCTCGGCCCCTGCTCACTCCATTTCCAAGCTCCTCCCGTGCTGCTCAAGCACTGCTGCTCCTCCTGCTCTCAGGAGCACGTCCTTCCTTTGCCGTCTTGGTCCCAAGATGCACTATTTGCACATTTGATTTGTATACGTATTTCAGAGGAGCTGGAATAAACTGAGCAACGTGGCCAAGTGCAAGGGCAGCAGGGTGGTCTCATCCACCTGAAGAGCGTGGGCAGAAGGGAGATTGCCAAGGGAATGAATGGTTGCATGTGGAAAGTGGCTCCCGTGCTCTCCTAGCCTGGAGCAGGCTGGACTGCACCCACAGGCACTGTCCCAGTACCTGGGTGTCGAGGCACCAGCACACAGCCAGCCAGGGCTGGGGCCAGTGGAGGGGGATCCCAGAGGGGTGTGGGTGGGCTCATGGTCCTGGCACTGCATCTGACATAGCCCAGGGATTGCAGCCTGCCTTGCTCTGAACTGAAGTGGGAGCACGGCCCTGGCATGGGCAAGGAATGCTCAGAGCAGGGCTCACGTGGCTCCCCTAGAACAACTCTGCACCCTCTGACTTGCGGGGGGCTGTGACTTCGGACCTGAGACCCTCGAGGGGGTGTGCAGGAGGGGCAGGCAGTGACCCAGGCGTGGGACAGAGGAGCAAACTGCACAGAATGGTTTGAGACCAGGCTGCAGGCAGAGGCAGCTCCCAGGACATGGCACTGAGTGCTGCTTACAGACCGGTGTGGGATGCATCCCTCAGGAGCCTCTCCTGCCTGCTGTGCCTGTAGCCAAGGAGCTTGCTCAGGGGCAAGTCCTGCCCAGCTTCTTGTGGCTGCTGTTTCCCTTGTCATCTGGGAGCAGTTCAAAGATCCTGCTGCATCTGGGCTGCAGAAGACATGCTGGGAGACTCCTTCCCTCTACCCTTCCCATGTCCCATCCCCTCTGCTCTGGCCTCCCAGCCAGGCAGTCCCTGTTCCCCCAGGGACATGCCCCCTGTCAGGATGCTCTGTGAGGTTTCCAGCAGGTTTTTGAGCATATGCTGTGGCAGATACTCCTTTGAAGTATCTCCCAGTTTGTCTTTCCTTCTTGAGGAGTCCATGGGACTGGATTTCCATGGCTCTCACCAGGCAACACTCCATTTGCAGTTCCTGGGTGTCAGCCTGGACTTGGAACCATCATCTGTTGAGTCCCAGCCATGCTGGCAGTGAGGATGCTTGGTCTGGATCTGGCTGAGGTTGGGCTGGGGAAGGGTTGACACCCACCCTCTCTCTGTCTCGGTGCTTTAACCAGCTGCTGTGGGAGCCCTAGGGCAGGGATGGGTGATGGGCTGTATCCATGGGCTGCAGTGAGCTGAGATGGCAGAGTGGGCAGCTGCATCCAGAAGGAGGAGGGGAGTGAAGAACCTTTGGTGTCTGTGCTGGGCTCCTCTCCACCCACTGGGGGAAGCACCCCCACGGAGGCTTGTGATGGCATTAATTTGATTAAGACTGGTTTATTGAACACTACAAAGCTACGGGGCACTTTTATCTTCCAACTCACTGGCTCCAAGTCCAAGGACACACCATGGCCCCTGCTCAGCCTTCCCTGTCATCCCAGCTCTCCACCACAGCCATGACCAGGATGGGAAGTTGACCCTACAGACCAGGGAAATGACTCCAAGCCCTTCCCTCCACCTTGGCAAGAGTCTCCAGGCAGAAGTGTCCAAGCTGAATAGATGAGTGCACAGCCCAGAGTGACTGTGGTGGGTCAGGACCACCTGCATGTAGAAGGAAAGAGCGTTTGGGGGCCAAGGCTCTCCTCTAGCTCACTGACACCACAGAGCAGCCCCTGGCCGGGTGATGGGGCTCCAGCTCCAGGAGCAGTGCTCAGCACTGGGTTTTGCTGCTGGGTGCCTTTCTTTTGGCTGCCTCCCCGCCTGCACCTGCAGCCACCTCCCGCCCTTGAAACGCTGCAGTCCTGCCAGCTCGGAGCGGTGCACGCGGGTCAGAGCAGGGTCAGTGGGACGGATGTGAGTCTTGGCCTCTCCCTCGCAGTGACTCACCTTGTCAGATCGGAAGGGAGAGCCCAGGGGAATTCTCCACAGCCTAAATATAGAGCGGGGTTGCCTGGTGCCTCTGATGCGCTGTGGTGCAGAAAGGCCACTCGGGTGGCAGGGAACCTGCCTAGACAGAGCCCAGGGAAACACAGGCAGGGTGGGGGCCAGCGACCACAGTGGGTTTTGCTCCAACTAGTGAAAAGAGCAGGTAGGGAGAGCTGCAGGGCAGCCTGCACGTGCTGCACTGGAGGACAGGAGCTGCCAGAGAGCTGCTGCTGCTGTGCTGACCACACCATGAGCTACTTGTGAATTTGTGGCAGTGCCCACCACACTGGCATTGGGCTCCCACCACCAGCTCACCCCGTTGGGCCTGGCCATGCTGTGGCCTCAAGCTCACATTTGCCAAAGGGAAGCACTGTGGCCAGGTAGCACGAGGCAACAGTGGGATACTGCCCAACATTCTTCATCCCAGCATCTCTGGGCTCCCAGTGTCTCCTTTCCTTGGAGGGAAAGTGGAGAGGCCCTGCCCAGGCATGCTGTGCTACCCCTCAGTGTGGGCACTGCTGGGAGTGGGGGAAGGTGTCTGGACAGAGCTGTGTGTGTCAAATGGGTGCAGCTGGGCTGGTACGGGCAGAACTGGACACGGGCAAGGGCTTCCAGAGTGTTTGGCGGGGAGGCAGCCACCACGCTGAGCTGCACGGGCACCAGCACGGTGTGCTCTCGGTCCGAGCGTGTCACTCGCAGTATTAGAGACGTGTCCTTCGGTGCAGGAGCCCCTCTGGGGCCACTGCCCAGCCCCTCCTTGCACAGCCTGCACGGGGTCTCGAAAAGGCCAGTGCATTTGCCGGTACTGTACCGAGCCAAGATGCAAGAACTCAATGAGTTTTTAAAATTAGTTTTAGTTTCTGCATTTTTTTTTTAATTTCCCCTCTAGGCAGGGAGGGCAAGAGTCTTGCAGGCTCCTCCAAGCCGGCTTATGTCACATCAATTCAGTCATATCACAGAAGCAATAAAGCTATCAAACAAGCTTGGCTGGCCTCTTTCTTCTGCTGCCTTGGGCCTTTTTTATGGGAGGCAGAGGGATTCCCCTGGTTGGGCTGTCCCCTGCCTGGTTTCACTGATGACTCCTCCAAGACAATAATCCAGCTGCCAGGAGCTGCAGCTGACCAATGCCACTGGCCTGGTGCTGGGGACAGGAGAGGGCTGTGCTCCTCCTTGCAGGTGACTTGAGGGGTGAGAGAGAGGATGGCGGGTTGGGCTCATTTCACATTGGAAGGCACAGGCATCAGAGCTTGTCCTGCCTGTGACAGGCTGCCTGTGACCCTGACTGCTCTCCTGGGGACTCCCTGCCAGCAGGATGACTTCCTGCCAAGGGTCACAGCAGCAATCAGGCTGGGTGCGGCCCTGACAAAGGCAGGTGTCCAGCCAAGTGACCTTCTCACCGCAGTGTCCTGGAAAAGGAAATGGTTTAGGAAGTCAGGGACTGAGGCTGTGACCAGCTCTGACACCTGCCAAGTCCCTGCAGGAAGAGTGTAACCCCTTAGGCAAACTCTGGTGATGTTGCCAGGCTCCTGGAGGCACAGGATATGCTTGGGACAGTTCCATCTCTCGGAGGAATGGGAAGGCTTCTTCCAGGTGAGTGACTGGTCTGCCAGACCTCCCAGCTCCTAAACAACAAGGGGTGGGTTGTTGCTAGCACCAGTGGGGCACCAGAGAAGCAACTGCCCAGCCCTCCCTGATGTGTGGTTGCAGGTTTCAAGGAGATGCTGGAGCTGCTGAAATCCTCTTTCCATCCCTCCTCTCTTCCCAGCATTTAAAGAGCAGGGCCACCACTGCCATCGGGCTGGGCCAGCCCAAGGGCTGGCCCATGCCCTGGCCTGGCCTTGGGAGGGCTGAGGAGGAAGAGAGCACAGGGCCTGGGACCAGGGCACACAAGGACATTCAGGTCAGCTGAGACAAGGAGACTTGTTCAGAGATATCCCTGAAAGAGCCACGTCACTGCTGAGATGGGACGCCTGCGTCACAGCTCTCTCCCACGTATGTTTTGTCACACCCAGCCATGGCCTCGGACAGCAGTCATGGCATGCTCAGTCCTGCCATCTGGCTGGTCTGTATCACCCCCATCCTGCCACATGCAAGGGTGGCACCTTCAGGGACAGATATCACAGCAGGCCCTGGCTCTGCAGGGCTTGTTCCAGACCAGACAAGGCAACTGGGGGCACCCCAGCCCCAGGGGTGCAGGAGCACGGGCTGACACGTGCAGTGCCCTGGGAGGTACCAAGCCAGGCAGTTCTGGCAGCAGACAGGGAGCAGGTCACCCCTCTGTCTGGAGGGGGCTGGAACCCTGCCCTGCACCCCAGTTCCCTGTGCAGCTTGACCCACACTCAGCACTCCCCAGGGCAGAGCCAATACTCAGGGGAGCCCAAGAGGGGAGAGCAGTGCTGGGACTGGGGCACAGAGCTGGGACATGGCATGCCCTGCCATCTCGATTGTGGGGACACAAGGGAGGAGGTGCTGCTGGCAGGACATTAGCAGGGCTGACAGCAGCAGCAGGCTTATGTCTCCCAGGACGAGAAGAAAGAGCAGAGGAGGGAGCCAGTGCCTCCAGGTGTCTGGAGCAGCAGCCTTGAAGGGGGCACACCTGGAAGAGAGCAGGGGCCACCACCACTCCTTTCACAGGACCGGGGACACTGTGGCCTCACCTGTATGGGGTGCCCTGGATACCCTGTGCCATGCCCCACAGAGCCCCCTGCATACCACCAGCATCGCATCCTCAGAACTTCCTGGCTGTGTCCTGAGGACATGAGGACCTGCCCAACCCATAGGGAAGGTGGGAGAAGATGGGGTAACCCCTCTGCTGAGCCAGCACCCGAGGCTGTCTTCAAGCCCTGAGGTTTATCGGGGGGAGGCAGCCCTTCCCTTCACTGACAGTCTTCTCTTCCTGGGCAGCTTCCCTAGCATGGGCAGGGCTGTGGCCAGTCCCATCTCCATGGGGACAGCCTGGCAACCTGGGACAGGACATGCCACTCACATTGAAATTTTCCAAGCAAGCAGCTGCACTAGTCTGCAGTCCTGCAAAGCAGAGGATCCTGTTCCCTGTCACTTGCTCCAAGTTGTTTCTCTACCCCAGGGATGCTCCAGAGCCTCCAAACCCTGCTGGGCCAAGGCATCCAAGGGCATCTCAGATGGGAGCAGCCTCAGGCCACAGCCGTGGAGCAGCGCAGTCCCACAGCAGAGCCCGTGTTCCCACGCAGTCCCACCAGCAGTCAGGGAGCCACCCATAGCCACAGACTAGGCCGAGATGCTTGTGCCAGGACAGGACTGCGGGTGAAAGAGGGGGAGCAGGGGACACGCGGTGCCGCTCCAGGGCAGGGGAAGCAGCAGCTCCGGGCCGCGTGCCACCTCCGCTGTCCCTGCTCGAGGTGGCAGGGACGGCTTAGTGGGCGCCGCCAGTGCCCGCACACTCCCTGGCAGGTGATGTCGCAGGAGGACGCGGGAATTGTCACCCCCGCGCTGGATAATCCGAGGAGATGAGAGCAGGCGAGGCGGCGGCTCCGCAGGTGGCTGCAGGCGCGGCCATCCGTCCCTTCCGCGGGACCGCGGGGCCCGGGCTGCCGGGCGGCGGGCAGGAGGTTAAAGCCACGCAGGTGGCCCGGGGTCGGGGCGAACTGGGGACCGGCGTGCAGCCGTGGCACAGCCGGCGACCGAGCCGCTTGCCCCGCTCCAGCCGGGGAGTTGCATAAGCCCGGGGAGTTGCGCCGAGGCGGCGGAGCGCGGCCGGGACAGGTGACACGGGCGGCGGCACCGCGGGGCGCGCAGCCCGCCCGGGCGCCCTCGGACCCCGCAGCCATGGGGGCCGCACCCGGGGCGCTCGCCTGGCCCGG